>UCOH01010613.1:0-33581 GCA_900474275.1 Synergus japonicus
TACAATTTTTAATTCACAATATTTAAAATCAATTTAAAAATATATCAGAAATAATGTAAAACGAAAACACGTGATATTGACCTAACCTCAAAGCTCATACAATATATTCAATATATTTTAACTTATGAATCTAAAGTTCATTAAAATATAATATCCTGTAGAATTGAATTACCTGAAATATTCATAAAAAATACCTGAATAACATAATCATGATCATTATCATTAGTCTTCCTAAATTTCATCGCATGTATAGTATAGCAGAAGACTTTATTTTGGTTGTCAACGCGTGAATTTCCGTAAAGCAGAAAATCAGCTTGAAACTCAAATAATAGCCAAATAGCCGGAGAAACTGGTTGTCTGGTCGTCAGTTCGGGCTAGTTCGGCTAGAAACTTCGTGCATTTTCGTGTAATGTACGCAGCGTGAAGCATGGACTTTTCACCGACACGCTACGTTTGAATGTATTGCTCCCACGGGGAACCGTGGTGGGGGCCGAAAAATCCCACGATCTGGAGACACTGTAAGCGACTCAGTTTTTGCTGACTAACCATAGTCAGGCTCCTGAGATCATCGAGAACTTCTCTTCACCCGTCGTCACGAGGGAACACTACAAGAGCCAAACGGAACAACGTGGAGGCATTTTCGGAACCAAGCAGCCATCTTCAGTACATCTCTTCAAACCGCCAGGTATTTCAAATTTGGGAAACTTTGTACGCTGTACCAGGCTGAGGTTTCCCAAATTTTAACTTTTGCTTTCGTCACGGTAACGAGGTCGTATTTGTCAGGTTCCTTTGTACGCTGCACCAGACTGGGGGAACTTGACAAAATTCTACGAGCCCGTTATCAGTTATTCGCCATATTTGTCAAGTTCCTTTGTACGCTCTACCAGGATGGGGGAACTTGACAAAATAAAGGCGTTGCACCAGGGTTGACCATATCGTGATTACTTTTGCAAAATCGTTGCTATTCGGAGGGGCAACACGTCGCGGCATGACGTCATAACAAGACGCTATTAACAAATATCGTATTCGCGAACGAGTAATCTTTTCGCAGAGTGGTAACTTTACCATAAGTGACCACAACTAGATAAACACGTCATCAATCGGACTTAGATTTGTATATTACCAGAGCTAGGGACAAAATTAAAGTTTCCTGTTAGTTTTCGTTGCGAATTAGAGGTTTGTATTACTTTGTGATAATTCAAGTAAATTTGCGTGGGGTTTTATAATTTAAATTCATCTTCGCTTTTCTACTCTCATATTTGTATTTAGAGACATTAGTCGTGCTCATGGTCGAGTCTTTATTATCAATGAGTTTAAGATTGTGTCGAGCCTTTCCGTAGCCGTGACATGGTACTGTCTTTAATCTTTTTCACTTTATTTGAATAAACTTTTGTTATTAGTTATTGAAATCATTGCGTATTTACTTGCCTCCCTCAGGAACCGTCCCACTCCCACAATTCTAACCTATAAGAGGGCATAAGTTCTGTTATAAGAATATTCATTCGCTCTACGAGGACCAGCCCCAAAAGCAAGAATTGTTACAAGCTCAAATCTTTTATTTAAACAAAACTATGAGTTTTTGCTAAAAATGAGACACTAGCCCCCCTTTTTGCCATCGAGAATCTGATCTCGATAGAAGGACCCGACAAACAATGTATAATTGCAAATTTGTCATTTAAAGTAAATCGTGAGGTGGGAATTTGACTGATTCTACATGAAAATTTTTAGTTTTAAAACGCTCCAACAGCCTTAAGGCTGTTGCAGGAAAGTCGAAAAAATGGTGAAATTTGAAAGTACACTCTAACCTGTAGTCCTAAAGGCAGGGCTGTGCGCAAGGGGGGGTTTGGGGGTTCAACCCCCCCCATACACAAATTAAAATTAAAAATAAGTTTTTATTTTACATCAAAGAAGATTGTTTGAAAGGAATTTTTATATTGTAACATGTAAATTAATAATAAGAATATTTCGAACCCCCCCCCCCCTCCCCAACATTAATTCCATTGATTGCAATGCACAAAATGGCTGGTGTCGGTGAATACACCAGGTAAAATTACTGAATTACACCGATATTTTTCTCTAATCAAAAATAGAAAAAGCAATTCCCCTAAGTTTAAGCCTGCTTTCCCTTCAAGACTTTCAAAAACTTTTAAAAAGTCCTTCCTGTGGCCTCAAAAAGTCGAGCAAATTTGCCCTGCAAATTAGAGTATTCTACAGAGTCTTGACCCTCCTGCAACAGCCTTAAGATCAGAAAAAAAAGTATTTCTAGGAGGCTGGTACGTAACACTATAGCATCCGTCACATATTAGTTAAAAACATAAAATTCTAAAATTATATTTTCAGATTCTGAGTATTCAAGAGAGTGATCTCGGAACAATCCAAAAAGATGCGTTTGCAGGACTGCGTAACGTGGATACGCTTAACATCATCAATAATAAAATCGATTTCATTGAACAACTACAAATTTCAACAGAAAATAAAATCGATACATTCTTATTTCGTGGAAACCATGTTCTCGAAGCTCCAAGCCTAGGGGATATAAGCCTGCAAGTGAAAATCATAATGGCAACGGAAAATCATTTTCCCTGTGATTGTCAGATACACATTATACTTGAAAGTGATTTTGCCAACCACTCAGCCATCGAATTTAGAAAAAACAATTTTTGTATTTCGCCTTTTGAGTATAAAGCTAAACCTATGAGCTTTGTAGATTTAGATCTGGTAACAAAATGTCATGATTTATTTATTAAGGATAATTTAGGATCTGGTAATGTAAATGCTATTCCTCTGTCTATCATCATTATCACATTATGTAGTATCCTTGACTTTTTTTTTGCGTATTAGATGAGTAATAGCTAAATAAAATGACAGACTCTTAAGTTTCTCCCTTTAGCGAGAAAGAGTAGGTCGTCTGGTGGCCTCTTTTTCCCGAAGAAGAGATAAAAAATACAAGCTGCCTTTTTCCGTATAACTTAATGCAGGAAGATTCAGTGACTTGTAAGCAAGAAGGAAGCAATTGGTGAAAACTGCCCTTTTCTGTAGAATACGTAACCTTGAGTTTAGGTGCTACACATTTAGAAATATCTGTTAGAATTTTTAATCATAAATTCAAGGGAAGTCTTATACATTACCTTTAATGAAATTTTAATTACATAAAAATAAATGTAATTAGTGTTTAAATCCGATTTATTAGTATCTAAATATTTTGAATCTCCATTTCCAAGTATCATAAACAGAAAAACTTGTTGTCCGTTTTTCATCATCGTTGCAAAAGACCTTCTGAGTGTTTCCCATATTTTCCGAGCGATCCTAATTTTAATGTACCTTTGTACTATCAGCTTATAAGCGAACTGTGAATAGAATATTACAAGCGAGAAGAGGCAAAAGGTTTTAGGTGCTAGGGGGTTCGAATCCATAGCGATTAGGAAATTTATTTTTCAGCGTACGATTATATCTGTAGTGATTGTGAGTTGTTACATGAATCATTGTGTAGTTCAATATGACAACATTCATAAGATGTAATAATATGAATAATAAAGTTATATTTTAGTTCGTATATAAACTGTCGTCTCTTCCGAAAGTTAAATCTTTTAGTGGAGTGAGTGATTTTTTATAGAGTTATACCGTTGCTCACATTTTTTTTTGCCAATTTAAAAAGATTATTTCAATGTTTCGCATTAAAAATATTAAATTTTAACTTTACCGGTTTAAGGTGTTAGTACCAAAGTTTTCACCTTTTTTTTTTAAGAATTTTTTTACTAAATTAAAATTTATATTACAGATCCTAACTTTTCACACATGATTATAGATATAAGAAACTATTACAACATTTTTTTTTTTTTTTTAATAATAAATCTGGTTGTATGGTTGCCGGAAGTACCCCATTTTAAAAACTGGCGTGCATGATTCAGAAAAAACTATTTGACCGATCGGACTGAAATTTTGATATGTTATTCTACACATATGTCGCTATCTCATGAACCAAAATAATTGAAATTCGAAAAAAAATAAATACAAAATGGTCGACTTGAAAAATTTTCATCTTTTTTTAACCGTAAATTGTTTTAAAAAAAGGTTAAATATTGATAAATAATTATTATTTTGGTTCATGCCATAACGACATATGTGTAGAATAACATATCCAAATTTTCTTTCATATCCGCGGAAATATTACTACATTTGACCTCAAAGATGAGACACTCAATGCCGGTATAATAGTTTACAGTTCTTAGCGTAATTCTTAACCATGTAGTCGTAGTGAAAATCATAAATCAAGCTTTCGGAAACATTCAGCACACAGAGCCCTACGTATATTGGTTTATTCATCGAAATCTCAGTCTTCCTAAATTCCACAGCCACCAAGTTTTCATCAAGAATTGCCCGACAGTGGAAATTAGGTCTTGATATGAGAGCTTCTGCTCCCTAACTGCCGTCCTATTTTGTCACGAGTTTAACATCTACGTTTTTGCGTACATTTTCCATTGTTTTACCGTTCACCGCATGGTTCATAAGTTTGAATAAGTTTTTTTTTTAATTCATTCTGATAGAATTTGATCTTCTTATTGTGTTTGAATAAATATAGAGCCATTTATTTAGTCATTTAAATTGATTGAACGGTGAATTTTGACAAGTTTAAGCCCAATCTCGAGAGCTTGAGTGCACGATAATGGATAAGTAGGAGGGTAGTTAACACTTTGTCCTGTTTTGAGCCTAATGGTTTCGAATGTTCAGGGCAAAGAATGTTAAATCACTATGAATGTCATGTAGTTCTTCCGGGTAATCTAAGTCTATTTCTAAAACATATCCTACCTATGCATCATCTGCTATATTAAAGTTTAAATTAACACAAGATTACGAACTGATTTCTGATCATGTGTTTTGTCGATTATCAATTGTTTTCCTTAATTAGAGTAGTTCGAAAGCTCAAAGTTTTTTTATAGTGTTTTCGATCAGCCAAAAAAAGACTTGAATGCCCAAAATTTGGAGGAGAAAGACGACAATTTCACGGAATACCCAGGTGAATAATCTTTTTCAATATTATGTCTTAAAAATCTTTAGATTTACATGATGACATAACGAGGGCGGTTCTTCTACCAGTAGCAATATCTCGCATGTAAGTCAGAAAATAGGAGCCAAACGTCAGAGAAGGCAAAAGAAGGGTAAGATTGTCAAAAAGAAATTAAATTCCGGGTACTTTTTAAAATCGTAGATGAACAATCCAGAATTTGCTGGCTGGCTCCAGCCACATTATAAGTCAGCCTAAAGCCACTTCCATAATTTGCGCAACAAATTTCATAGCTAAAGTTTATAATATTAAGAGACATGCCAAACATGTATGAAGATGTTATTTTTTTCAACGTTGCTCCAAAAATTACTGCATATAGACTTAAGGGCATGTGATACTTTACCATAAGAACAAATCAGTTATACCAATTATACATTTATAATAATAAATATTTTTAGTAAATAAGAGTCAATAAACTTTCGCCTTATATAGACGAAGTGTAACTTCCTTTCCGCATGAAGCTTGAGTAATTCATCGTTAACTTGTTTGAGCGACTCTCGGACGTTTGATGAAATCTGCAAATGGATTTATTCTTGAAAATTTTACGCAACATGTAAAAAGAACTTCAATCTGATATTTGAGCACACATATTGCTAATAAGAATGAAATAAACTAGAATTTACACGTAATACAAAGGGAATAACAGGATAAGCATGTGTGTGCTGCCCCGCACGTATATAGCTGAAATTAATGTCATAGGTTCATATCTATAAGGTATGAAACTCCACCTTGTTTCAACCACAAAATCCCAGTTTTGTGGGAGATATGGAGGGGGAAAGAAAAATAAAAAAAGTGATTTTTCTCGAAAAAGACTCGACCAATTTTGATGAAAAAAATATATGTTTTAGTCACTGACGAGGTTATTCTAAAGAAAGAATTTCAACATTTTTTGAAAAAAATTACAGGTCAAAAAAATTGTTTGAATTTTTCAAAATTTTTTTTTTTTAGGTTATATTCTCGAGATACCACATTCATATTTGACGTAAATATTCCTTAGAATGTTCTTCATAACATATCTTTTATTTGAATTTTTAAAATGAGTAGAACAATGTTAAAAAAATATAAATTGCTGCGCAGTTTGTTTTGCACGTCAAGGGGAAATCTATCTTAAACAGATGCATATGTGCAGTTTGTTCTGCGCAGCGAACTTGTTTATCCCCTCCCCCCCTCCAAATTCTTAGCTATAGTGACTTTAATGGTTTTAGATAGAACTGTGAAATGACGCTAGTTGTCTAGCAAATCGAGAAAGCGCCAAAATAACACCAAGCTAGTTTAATGTTTATAGACCGCCATGAATAATCCAGTCCTGATACTAACATGATTCTAGTCTGCCAGAAATAATTTCCACACGGGTTATTGTTAATAAAGTGTTCTTGTCCCAAGGTCTACGAACTCTTATGGACGGTCTTGCAGAAGCATTTAGGATACACAGATTCACAGATTTTCACTAAGCGCCTCATTCTGAGAACGTCTAGCATTGCAGCATTTATTTCATGACGTCGCCTGTTTCTGCAAATTTTACATGCTTTTTCTTCTATCGATTCGTTTCTCATATTAATACTGAAGGTGCAGACTACAAATACTATTCTTTCCATTGTACTATCAAACACTGCACTCTCAGTTAGTTCCCATGTAGTCGTTTTTGATGCAATCGACACTTGTTTGTTCATTTATCCTTTCACTTATCATATTTGTTTTTCTATTGATAATATATACTTCGTATGGCCATTTTTTCCGGTGGACAGTCTAATCCGCGTTTCAGTCAGATGGTTCTCATAGTGTGAGGAAAGACCTTAGCATCAAAAGTTGTAAATTCTTCGTTACTTGGGTCTTTACTATAATTAAGTTGACTTGGTACAGTGGAAAATGTCGGATTCATTGAAGAACCTCAAATGCACTGGTTGTGACAAATTATGCAATAAAGTTCCTGGTCGAATTAAAAAAATTGAAACTGAAGATGAAGCAAAGAATTTCAGTGATAAGTTTCAACGAACAATCGTTGTTCATGATTTTTTTGTGTGGAAGATGTCGATTTTCTCAATACAGTAAAACCTCCATAGCAGAACCCTTCATAAGAGAGCCAATGACCTTGATGAGCTCGGAAGCTTCCCCATTACAAACCCTACTCACGCGACAACGAGAATTGGGCGTAAAACCTCCATAGGAGAGCCGCAGCCGAGCGCAGCTTAATTGCAGTTTTTTCTCATTGAAACTGCTTTTATTAAAATTATTTTTCTAATTTGCATACAATAATTTGTATATTTATATATAATCGGTTTTCTTAACAGTTGTATAAAAATAAAGCTTTACGAAAAGTTATAAGAAAAAAAAATTATAATTTCAGTTTAAATTTAAAAATAATATGTACATATTTTAATATCTACATTAGGGTGGTCCTTAATAGGGATATTTTCGCATTTCTTTGCTTCCAGGGACTCAAATGCTTCCAAATAGATAAAAAAAATTCTCTAAATGTTTGAACTCTTAATATTAACTTTAAAATAGTCCGCACTCCAACCTAAGTTTCATATGGAAATAACATGGGAAAAATTCCATTTGTTTTTTAGAATTTCCTAACTCAGCGACAAATGAATCAAAAGCAATAATTCGCTTCATATTTTATTGGAAATTTGACGTTCTACAAAAAAGTTATTATGATTTTTCGCTAAATCTATTGGTTTAAGAGTTATTCAAGCTCGAAGTTTAATTATTATATAATTATTAATATTATCAAATATAATTATTAAGTAAATACTTATTCTATAAAATATATCAAATTTGCAATATGGAAAATATGAAAATGGATTAAGGCTAATTATCCAAATGGTATCATATTTCACCTGTACTTATTAATTGAAAAATCACACATATAACTCTTAAGCCAATAGATTTAGTGAAAAATCATGAGACCTTTTTTGTAGAACGTCAAATTTTAAGTTAATTTAAAGTTAATATTAAGAGCTCAAACATTTAGAGATTTTTTTTTATCTATTTGGAAGAATTTGAGCCCCTGGGAACAAAGAAATTCGAAAATATCCCTATTAAGGACCACCCTAATCTACATATTGTATTTACGTCCACTTTTATCTGTAAATCCATTTTATATGTAATCGAAAGGATGCTGCTTATTCGGCTATTTCATCGCCGCTGGCCGCGGGCTCTCCTATAGATGTTACGTACCCAAACACACATTTTGTACACAGGCGCAATTTCCGAGCTCGAAGCCCAGGAGTGGGACCCCCTATTTCTCGGAATTCTTACCTCTAACCGCCCGTGGTAGCTCTCTTATGGAGGTTTTACTGTATAAAAAAAGGAAGCTCGATGTTGAAAACGATCACCTAGAATCAACTTCTGATGATCCGAAAGTCAATATACGACTCAAACTTGAAGTAGGTAAATCAAATGATGAAAGGATTGAAGTTTCAATTCAGAGAACCATATCGAGTCATAAGTATTGCTGTATTTGTTCTGCCACAAAAAATATTACCGCCATTCCAGAAGAAGCTCATTTGCAAGCTTTTATTAAGATGAAAATTCATATGCCAGCAGAAAATCCATGTTGCAAAATTCATTTAATAAAAAATAAATTCTATGAAGAAGTCCTTAGACTCTTAAAGATTCACTCTAATTCTTCAAATCTTATCGCTTTTTCGAAGTCACCACGGCGATATATCATTTTGTTTGGCCATGGTGATTTCGAAAAAAAATTTTCACAAACCATGGGGCAGAGCATGTCCTTTACATGGGAGAATATCATACAATTAAGAGACATGTTGTCTTCAATGCGAAGCAGGCAGACCCGTAGAGTTACTCAAGCGCTTGTCGTGTTCCTTGTCAAACTTCGCTCAGGTAATTCGAATAAAATGTTGGCTTCCATTCTTCAACTTGAATACGAACAGCTTGTTTCGGAATATTCAACAGCAGTAATCAAATCATTTGAAGAGGATGTGTTACCTTATCATTTTGAAATAACAGCTTCCACCAGAGATAAACTTATCAAGGACCACACAACTGAAGTTTCTAAGATTTTGTTTGAGGCTCATGAACATTTATTTTTAATCTGTGATGGAACGTATGCGCGCCATCAAAAAAGTTCGAATTATGAATTGCAGAGAAAATCTTATTCAAGTCAGAAGAAAGTTCCACTTCGTAAACCTTTCACAATTTGCACAACTGATGGGTACGTGGTAGATATGTTAGGGCTATATCCTGCGAATCTAAATGATTCAGAGATATTAAGGACTGTTATACATGAACCGAACGGTTTGTGCAAATTATTGAAAGAAAGCGATTATGTGGTTCTTGATCGCGGTTTCCGAGATGTTATAGCTGAATTAGAGCGTTAAAAAATCAACGCATTAATACTTGTTTTAAAAGGGAAACGTAAGCAATTGACAAAAAAATAATTCAATGAATCCCGTTACGTAACAAAAATTCGTTGGGCAGTTGAAGCTGTCCATGGAATACTAAAACAAAAATAACGACTTTTAGATTACAAACTGAACAACAAATTGCTTTCGAACGTCGGGACCTACTTCCGAATGGCATCACTCTTGAATAATCAATTCGGAAAAAGGTTACAGTCTGATGCAGAATTTTGAAGTCAGATCACAGAAAGAATGAAAGTCAGAAGAGACGTTGAGAATACATCGGCTATTGAAGCAGAACAAAAAGGATGGTTTCGAAGGAAACTTGTCTTTCAAAGTATCTCATCAGAAGATATCTTAGACTTTCAAGAAATGACTGAGCGAGACTTGAAAATTCTGTTCACTGGAACATATCAATTATCACAGGCAGTATCATACTCAGTTGGGATGATTGATGAAAATGATCAGATCAAATTGCAATACATTAAAGAAGAACCTAATGTATTAAAATTGCAAATAAAATCTTGTCACATTTCACGAAAATTGTACAGATGCTTCGTCAAATATGAGCCAAATAGTATCGGTATTTCCGGAATATTAGAATGTTATGACAAATGTATCGTGTAACACTAGTCTTTGTTGGAAATAGAATAAAATCTGAACGACAGTTCGCTCGCAACTAACTACCCAGATAACAATGCGTGCGACGCACGTCACCCGCATTGTGTGATCGACATGCAATGCGTGTGAAAACGCCTGCACTTCGGCAGCAGTGCATGACGGCCACTTACATGCGTGCGTTATGAGTCGCATTTCGTTCGCACGAAATGCGCGGAACATGATCATATGGTGCGAGCTTTATTAGTCGCATTTCGCCCTCATGAAGATCCGTGCTCATGCACACAACGCACGAGTCGCAACTTGCACGATAGCTGCGTAAGCATCATTATAACGTCTGTTTGTTGTTACAGTGTACACTGCCCACGTTCGTATTTTATGTTATTTATTGTTTCTTCACGCGTTATTTTCATCGCATTCGTGTTTCAGCAGAGTGCATTGTGGAGTTATAAAATCTGTAAGTTGAACCGGAGAAATAGAAGTATTTGAAACCTAATCTGTCACACTTGCGTGAAAATACAATTATTTTTATGAACGACGATAATATTTCCACTTCAAAAAATGTATCAAAAAAGTACATAAAAAATCTAAAAAGTAATTTATAAAATGTACCAAGGTCTGTCGATATGTATTTATAATAACTCCTTTGAGTCTTGTAAGAGAAATTCTTATCCCGTCCGATAATTACGACATTAAAAACTATTTTAAAAAGTATATATATAAAAAGTATATAACTTATAAGTTTTTCATGTTTTTCTAAATAAAAATTTTATAAAACATATTCGGTCCATCATTCATTTAATATTTATTCGTATTGTATAATATTAATTAGATTAAATAATTATTTTTAGCGTATATAATAAATAATCACGAAGTGCGAGCGATATGCGTTGCACGCCGTGAACTCGCACGACATGCGAGCGATATGTGTCTCAATTGATGACACATATGTCTGCATTCGTGAGCGCATCTCGGGCGTGCGATCATCACGACGTACCTGTATAATGCGTCGCATATCACACGCATTTTGTTATCTGGGCTGTAACGTAAAAAAATGTATAATGACTGTTGAATAGTTCTTAAGGCTGTTGCAGGAAAGTCGAAAAAATGATGAAATTTGAGAGTACACTCTAACCAATTTACCAATGTATCTCACATACACATTGACAGCAATGGACAAAATGGCCAACGTCGGTGAATACACAAGATAAAATTATTGAATTACGCCGATATTTTCTTCTAATCAAAAATCGAAGCACCAAGTCCCTTAAGTTTGAGCCTGCTTTCCCTTCAGGACTTGAAAATACTTTTAAAAAGTCCTTCTTGTGGCCTCAAAAATTTGCCCTGCAGGTTAGAGTACTCTACAGATTTCTTGACCCTCCTGCAATAGCCTTAATATACCCAAAAAAAACGCAAAGAAAGACGCTTGTCACATGAGACGATCCCCTTAAGGCTGATAGAATTTGAAAATTTCTCATGTAGGAAAACTCAGATCCAAGGGGCGCAACAATAACGGGGTTAAGACACCCAGACAGTAATTCGAATATACCTACTTGCAATATACATGTATGTCGAAATTATTAGAAGGATAATACAATTCCACAATAAACGCACATTTTGAGGGGTTTTAATCTGTTCTTTTTCTTTTTCTTATTGATTTTTAATGTGTAGTGTGGCTCTCGACACCCACTGTTTTGAGACGCTTGTTGCGCGTCTGTCTAATTTTGTCAACTTTTCAGGTGAACTTGAAATGTTCGAGCCAAAGGCAAAAAAGGGAAAATTTAGAGGTTTTTGATAGAAAAAAAAATAGAGAGAAGAAATGAATAAGGAGCACTTGATGATCAGTTGTTCGAAAACTCACTTTTACAGTCCCAAAATAGCGTGTAATTAATTCCTGTCAGAAACGGCGGACATTTTGACTTCCATGATGGGAGAAACTAAATATTGATTCCTGCTAGAGACATTCTGCAATTGATTATAATCTGGCGCACGATTCAAAATCGAATTAAATTGACCAATGGGAGAATTTCTCTAACAGGAAGCCAACACGTGCTGCGCGCGCAGGGTGCCACTGTCGCAGCTGTCAATATTTAGTTTCTTTCATCATGAAAATCAAAATGTCCGACATTTCTGACAAGAATTAATTACACGCTATTTTAGAACTAAAAAGGTGGGATTTGAATTACTGATCATCGAGCGCCCGTTATTCATTTCTTCTCTCTATTTTTTTTTATCAAAAACCTGCATTTCATGAAAACATGTAAACAAATACAGAAAAATAGCAAAATCTGTGGAATGCCTTAAAATCCGCCACTGTGTCCACATCTTACCAATACGCGGTGTTTGAGGTCGCAATGACGTGTAAAAAAAGAAGTTTGAGAAATCGCGTACTACATATGTGCTAGTTACTTGAATATAGTTACTGGACCTGTCAGCTGTTTCGCAGGGTCGCCAATTGACAGGTCCATTAACTATATTCAAGTAACTAGCACATGTGTAGTACGCGATTTGTCAAACTTCTTTTTTTACACGATTTTCGTAAGTGCTCGGACTTTGAAGTGTATAGCGAGATTCGGAAAGTTTTTCTGAGTAAGTGAAGCACCCTTGAAGTGTAGTTTTGTGCCTTTTTGCTTAGACAGGGACTTGGCAAAATGTAAGTACTGCTCACCCGCACCACTCAACTCGCGTCTCCACACTTTTAACAATTACCGTTTTAGCCAAACAAATTTGTTTTTGCAGAAAATAAGCAGATAGCCCATGTCGTATAATCGAAAAACTATCGATAAACAAAACGACACTTCGAAAACATTATTTTTGCGGCCTCAAACACCGCGTATTGCTAAGATGTGGACACAATGACGGATTTGAGTGAGTCTACATTAATTTTTAGTGGTTTGAAAATGCTCCAACACCGTTAACTACATTTTTTTTGCTAAAAACAGCGAAAAAAATATCGATCATCCATTAACGAGATTTTTTAACACCGCACACCTACCCACTTTTCGAGGCGTGGACTTAACTGCAGTTTTCCAATATAAAAAGTTGATAAAATGAATAAAAAAATCGGGTGGTCGAATATTGTCCAGTCGTCGCGCTTCGCCGTCGGAAATATTTACAAGTAGCGCTCCATGTTACGTGCTTGTGCTCTTCGTCAAGTTTGCGCCTTACATGACTATACTCTCTAAATTCGAAATTGTAAAAACTCACTATTTCACGGTAAAAACTCACTGAATTTTTACAGTTTTGAATTTAGAGAGTACTTTTTATTTAAATTTAATTAAATTATATATTTCTTACAAATAATTAATATTTTTATATATTTTTTTTAATTTAATTAAATTAAATTACAGCTTTGAATGCAAAACATAACTAATTTACCTAAAGTTCTATCGACCTTAAGAAGCACATTCTCATCAGGGCATTCGCGCTTTGCGCTCGGCTCTGTTTAACAATATTTTTCATGATTAAAACGAAAACTACTGATCCTATTGAAAAATGGCCAAATTATGTTTCTTATCATTTTCTCTGTATCTCGCGTTATTTGGCTCAAAATTTGAATTAGACTTTTTTTCATATCGTGCTTTGTTGGGCTTCTAATTTAAGTTTTATTTCATTTTTTTTTTTTTGGATTTTCAAAATGTTATGTCTGTCGATTTTTTTTTACCCAAAAAAGTCATTAAGAAAAAGTGTTCGACTTTTTGAGCACTACGAACATCCGTCATTAGAATTTTTAAATTAAAAAAAAGTGGTTTCAAAAATTTTCAAAATGCTCCAACTTTTTGAATTTTTATACAAAATGGCTAGCGAACGAACTTGATCTTCATTTTAGGACACTAAAAGAGTATACCAAAGGACAATCCTATCGGTCAATTCATTCGAAAATTATCGTGCTCACAATCTAAAAATCTACAGACAGATAGACAGACAGCCATATTTGTAAGAACATGTTTTTCGGGTTCAAGGAGTCCCAAAACGTATACATTTGACAAAAACTGGGCGGGGTCAAAGTTTACACAAATTAAATACCTTCTCTGATGAAAATGTAAAAAATTGTTTAGTGTATATAATCAGTGTATTTATTATGCTATATACACTGAAAAAACAGTTTTGTTTGACCAACAAAAATTTGGTTGGCTCAACAAAATAATTTTGTTGTTATTTGTGCAACCAAACTGTTTTGTTGTGCTAACAAAATTGTTTAGTTGAGTCATTTGGTTGGCCTAACAAAACTATTTTATTGTCCCAAAAAAATTATTTTGTTGACACAAGGTATATAAAATTTAATAAACTGTTTTATCTAATTTTAAAATTATTTTTACATTATTTATATTTAATTTACATATATTTGTATTATTGCATGCTTTTTACGCTATGAAAAATCGGAAAGAAATTTTTCGGCGATCGGGATTCGAACTACCTAAATACTTATGTCTAACGTATATCGAACGCCACTTAAACCACACGGCTTACATCACACATGAAATATTTTATAAAAACCCCAGCAAAATATCACATAAGCCATGACTGACGGACACGCATGCGTTGTCGTATATCTTTTGATCTAACTAAAAATTTGTGTTGGCACAACAAAACTTTCTTTAGGCCAACAAAACAGGCTCAGCAAAAAAATTTTGTGTTACCAACAAAATAATTTTGTGTTAGGAACCAAAATTTTGTTGAGGCAACAAAAAATGTTCAATAAAACGTTTTTGTTGTGATGACAAAATTTTTTTTTCAGTGTAAACCCTACATTAATATATTAAATAATAATCTCAAAAAAATTCACAAAGATGCTTTTTTTTCGAGCGTTCAAAATAGAATAACCCCTTAATTTTTCTAGACGTATAAACCAGTGTTTAAAGGATATTTTTGTTTCCCAACTTTGTGAAACTAAAAGTCTTATAAAATCCGTTATAGATTGTTTAATATGCTTCGTATAGGTTTAGAAAATTGACTTAAAAAACATCCTTAATTAAAAAATGGGGAAAAGGAGAAGATTTTCAGATTAGGGGAAAAAGGGGAATTTCTCAAAATAAGGGTAATTCCTATAAAAAAGGGGAAGACTATGCACCCCGAATATAGTTTATTATTAAATTATAATTATAGGAAGAGGTGGAAAATATTAAGATAACTTCTGAAAGATGAGAACAGTTTATTTTATATTCCTTATAAAGTTATAAACATTCAAAATTGTGAAACAGCAAGTGTGGACTCGTAGGCGGATTGTTGATGTGAGTTCGTAAATGCGAAAAACTGAATGCGTTTGCTTTAAAATTTTCAATTTATCTTGAGTATTGTATGTTAAATACTTCCTCACTTCTTACAGTATCTACGTTAATCATTATTTTCCACCTATTACATTACGCGACTTGAAAAATTACAGTAATAATATTTATTTTTTATTATACATTCATCATATGCTCCTAAAATCTTATTAAATAATACTGATACTAGACATTGTCTCCAGATTGTGGGATTTTTCTGCCCTCACATCATATCCCACAAGCTTATGCTTTCTCCATTTAGCAACAGTCACGAACCTATTGATAGAGAAAGATAGCATGAGCTCGTGGGTCGTAGATACTAAACGAAATAAAGCTGAAATGTCACGATATCCAAATTTCACTACAACTTTCGGTAATGATCACTACGCAAATTTTCTCCGTGATATTCGCCAGTACAGTAATTTACCTCCTTTAGAAGCAAAAAAAAATATTTTCTGAACCCTTCTTTTTTCTCGTATCTCAAATCTTTTATTTAAACCAAACTATCATTTTTTGTAAAAAATGAGACACTAGCCCCCCTTTTTGCCATCGAGAAACCGATCTCGATGGAAGAACCCGTCAAACAAAGTATATTTGCAAAGGCCATAGCTGGGTAAGTATGGTTGGTCGGCCCTTGGGAGATATTTGATTAATATTTTGGTGGTAAGTTTTTAGCATTATAAGATTAATTTACCCCAAGTATCAACTTTGAAAAAAATTTTTTACAAAAGTTATAACATTTTTTTGAAAAATCAAAAAATTCAATTTTCTCGAAAATGGCTGAATCGATTCGAATGGTTCAAATATATATTATACAATGTATCACAGCAGTTCTAAAAAAATCGAAAGCCAATTCTAACAATTAGAAAACAACAACAAAAATTTTTCAAATTTTCAAAAATTTTTTTCTCATTGAAAAAATTTTTGTACCGTCTCAGTTTTTTCTCTATAATACACTTACACACTCAGTAACAACATATATTTTTTTGAAGATGGTCCTAATTTAAGTTCATAGTTAAAAAAAAATATGTTTTATTGGCCCCTACAAAGTATGCTACTCCATTGAAACGAGGGGTCTTCTTAATTTCAACCCATTATTCTCTCAAATGAGCATAATTTGAAATTATAGATACACTTTCGCAAAGATATTAGTTTACATCTTATATTTTCGATCTTTTTTGCGTGCTTTTACATACACCATACACGTATTATACGGGTCATTCCATTTCAAATTTACAACCAAAACTTTGATTGCGCTGAAATTTTTTTTTTCGTTTTATAGACAAAAAGAAAGGACACGTATTTTTTTTCAATATGATGTTGATAATTTTCGAGATATCGATTTTTCAATTTTTCGATTAAAAAATAAACAGGTTTTCTTATAATACTTCGCAAATCGCCTATTTTTCAAATAAAGATTTGAAATTTTAGGACGAAATGTGCAACACGGTTCACTTGAAAGTGCACATTTGAATGGTCAAAAATTAATTTGTTGAGTAATAGTTGTTTAACAATATCTTAAACAATTTGAAATATCTCGAAAAAGGTATCTCCGATTTGAATAAAGTTTTCTGTATTTTGTTATTATAGTGTGTGGAACATTGTCCCAAAATTAAAAAGTGGGCTGCTCAATACTGCTTCGAAAAACCTCGAAATAATTCAGTTTAACGAAAAAACTGCATTTTTATATGGAAAATTGGAAGAGACGATTTTTATGGAGATTCCGGAAGGACTCAAGATGAAGGATCACAGGAACATCGTGTGCAAGCTCGAGAGGTCTCTCTACGGACTCAAACAGGCAGACAAGTGCGTGTTTATCGGAAAATTCAAAGACGAAATAGTGTATCTGGCACTAATTGTCGACAATGTTATAGTTGCCTCAAACCGTGTAGAGACACTCGAAATAATAATTCAGTGACTAAGTGAAACGTTTAAAATAACTATCGAGAATTCAAATATTTTTGTCGGACTGCAAATCGAACGCGATAAAGAACGAAAAACGCTGATGATCCATCGCGTACACACGAAAAATAATTGAAAAATTCGGCATGTTGAACGCGAAAACAGTGAGTGTACCGGCGGATCCACATGCAGTGCTGTCTTTTAACGATGAGGACTAAGAAGAAACAAGTAATGTGTCATATAGCAAGGCAGTTGGTTCGTTAGTTTTCTTAGCTGCCGTATCGAGACCGGATATCGCATTTGCGGTAAACTCAGTTAGCAAATATGTGAACAAACATAATGCGACACATTGGCGGGCAGTAAAGTGAATATTTGCATATCTCCAAGGCACGAGGGAATACGGTATCGAGTATGCAAGCGGTGGTAGCAAAGCAGCATTAATTGGTTTTTCAGATGCTGATTACGCCGGAGACATTGAAAGACGAAGATCCACGACTGGATACGTTTTCTGTCTCGCGAATGGAGCCGTCACATGATCTTCGCAGCGGCAAAGATTGGTGATGTAAAGCACGCCAGAAGCAACGACGTGGCTGCATCGACAGCAGCGCGAGAAGTAATCCGGATAAGAAAATTGTTGTCTGACATTGGGTATCCCTGTGTTAAAAAAAAACTATTCTATATGTCGATAACCAAAGCGCTATTCAGCTAGTTAAAAATCCAGTTTTTCACAAACAGGTTTAAAGATCTATGTTTTAAGTTAAATATGATGACGAATTACGAGAAACGCTTAAACGACAGTAGTATTAAGAATAGTTAAGTTTGGTGCATATCTGTAATGAGCGAAGCTCTTGGAGCAACCTCGGTAAAGGTGAATCCACACGCCGACTCTAGCTCTTGTTCCGCGCGTAAAATTGGTGTCGCGTCCCCACCATCTTACCTATGTCGTGTCGCGTTCCCACCAAGTCGCACCCATTTACCGCATTCTCAATCAATTACAAAACTTTACAAATTTAAAAGTAATTCCAAGTGTGACTAAAAAATGTTTTTTTTTTTCGAGTAGAGTACCATAAATTAGTAAAACTAGCTGTGAATTAAATCTCGGATGTTCTGTTTAACTATATTTTTTATGCTCATTTGTTGAGCAGTTTTCTTCCTCATTATATGATGAAGTAGCAAATTCATTTGATTGCTCATAGAGGAAACATTAACCATTTTTTTCTTAAAACAAAGTTAAGGTTATCAATTTCAACCAAACTCTTTTCTTATTGCCTATTGAAATAAATCTTCCATTATTCAAGCTCAAAAAATGAAAAAAAAATTGTATTTATTTCACTACAAAATTGAATACATCATTATTCATATTTTTAAATAAAATTAATTAATATAAGATTGCATATTTTTTTTACGATGCAAGAAATCCTTTATTATTCTTTCTTACATTAGCATTGTATTTTCATTTTAAGACTTACATACGAGAGGCTGAAGGTATCCCACTTTTACAAACGAAATATTCAATACAATGCATTAAACGTCCAAAAAAAACGTCCTAAGTCAGGCTAAAAAACTTCCTAAAAACGTCCAAAAACGTCTTTGGAACATTGTATGTTTTTAGAACGTTATTTGTCCTGATTTAGGACGTTTTTAGGACGTCCTAAAAACGTCTTGGGGGATTCGTCCCCACTGGATACCACCATATGTTTCGCTCGGATCACCAATTTTACGCGTAGATTTACACTAAGTAAAAACATCTTCAATCCAAAAGATTTTCAAGTTTTTAGCACAAAATGAAAATTATGGGTCGAGATTTTTCTTCCCAAATAACCATTTTGCAATTTTTTATTAAAAATTGAGATTTTGGTTGTTAATGATAATATTCACATGTACTTCAACGTGGATTTGTAACATTGTGATGTAATTATAAATTATCTATATAGAAAATCGAGTTTGATTTCAAAGTGAAATTCGTACATTGTCATCTAATTAACTCTATGTCTATAAATGATTCATAATTAGTATTTCTGTATCCTTCGTCTGTCCATGTCTATCCACACCAATATTTTTATATCCCTTTTGCAATCCATGGATGCAAAGGGTACACTTGGAAGGGATAGAAAATCTATAAAATATATATCCTTTTCTATATTTTTACTTTCAACAGGGATGTTAAAATTCACACACAAATCCATTTTGAAATCAACGTGATAATATAAAGCTGGAATTTCCACATGGATTCTACAACATGGATTTCCAAGTGAATTGTGAACATTGTTTAAAATAATTATAAATTTAGGTTCATATTGCAGTATACTGTGACAGGAATGTATACAAGTCGTGTCGCGTCCCCACCAAGTCGCACACATTTACCGCATGATTTTGTTCAAAAACGCAATGCATTTTAAGAAATTTCATGAATTGCTAGTAATTAATAATTTCATACATGATATTTTATAATATAATATAATATAATATAATATAATATCTTATTTAGGATAAATATATTTTTAATTCAATATTTTAACTATATAGATATTAAGTTTGAATATACATTTTTCTCCATGTAGAATCCACGTGAAAATTCCAGCTTTATATATTACCACATGGATTTCAAAATGGATTTATGTGTGTGTCGCCGTTTTTTGTAGCCTCCTTAACTTGGATACACTTATAGATACATTAATCAAATTCAAACACGAAAAAAAGGCATGGTTGGGCCAACCATATAAATGGATAAATATCGTGCATCCATAGTAAATGGTTGCAGCAACCATAGAATAGTTGCAGCAACAGGAGATAATGCAACCATTTACTAAGGATGCGCCATATTTATCCATTTATATGGTTGGCCCAACCATGCCTTTTTCCGTGTTTATATTTTATTAATGTATCTATAAGTGTATCCAAGTTAAGGAGGCTACAAAAAACGGCGACACACACATAAATCCATTTTGAAATCCATGTGGTAAAATATAAAGCTGGAATTTTCACGTGGATTCTACATGGAGAAAAATGTATATTCAAACTTAATATCTATATAGTTAAAATATTGAATTAAAAATATATTTATCCTAAATAAGATATTATATTATATTATAAAATATCATGTATGAAATTATTAATTACTAGCAATTCATGAAATTTCTTAAAATGCATTGCGTTTTTGAACAAAATCATGCGGTAAATAGGTGCGACTTGATGGGGACGCGACACGACTTGTATACATTTCTGTCGCAGTATACTGCAATATGAACCTATATTTATAATTATTTTAAACAATGTTCACAATTCACTTGGAAATCCATGTTGTAGAATCCATGTGGAAATTCCAGCTTTATATTATCACGTTGATTTCAAAATGGATTTGTGTGTGAATTTTAACATCCCTGTTGAAAGTAAAAATATAGAAAAGAATATATATTTTATAGATTTTCTATCCCTTCCAAGTGTACCCTTTGCATCCATGGATTGTAAAAGGGATATAAAAATATTGGTGTGGATAGACATGGATAGACGAAGGTTACAGAAATACTAATTATGAATCATTTATAGACATAGAGTTAATTAGATGACAATGTACGAATTTCACTTTGAAATCAAACTCGATTTTCTATATAGATAATTTATAATTACATCACAATGTTACAAATCCACGTTGAAGTACATGTGAATATTATCATTAACAACCAAAATCTCAATTTTTAATAAAAAATTGCAAAATGGTCATTTGGGAAGAAAAATCTCCACCCATAATTTTCATTTTGTGCTAAAAACTTGAAAATCTTTTGGGTTGAAGATGTTTTTACTTAGTATAAATCCGCGCGTAAAATTGGTGATCCGAGCAAAACATATGGTGGTATCCAGTGGGCACGAATCCAGTGGACCTCTAATTAAAAATCGAAACACCAAGTCCCCTAAGTTTGAGCCTACTTTCCTTTCAGGACTTGAAAAAACTTTTAAAAAGTTCTTCCTGTAGCTTCAAAAAGTCAACGAAATTTGCCCTGCAGGTTAGAGTGTACTCTGAAATTTCACCATTTTTTCGACTTTCCTGCAACAGCCTTAAAATTTTCAAAAAAAAACCCCATCAATATGGAAATTTAACATACCATTCGTATCTCACTATTATGTAATTAATTTTTAACGTGTCTAAACCCTACTTTAATTGGGAATAAATAGGGCAATTTCTATAGGGAAAGTTCAGTTTCCAGCTGAACGTGTATAACTGGAAACGAACGAGGGAATATAGGAACATCCTTCTATCAGTAAAAAGTGAATATGTATCTTTGACGGTTTTTTTATTCTGACGAAATTATATTGTCAACGAACACATTATATGTATATAGCTGGAACAGACTTCAATTCTATAAAAAATTCCCATAAACGAGAATACGAAAAGTAATTACAAATTATTTATATTCTTTAGGCTTATGTCACATAAATTGTTCTCAATGTTATACAAAACCATGGTTTTCGCAATTTTGACTTTGGAATGGCCTTCATCCCGACATGATCGATGAAGTAAAAATTATCCCGAATTCAAATTTAGCAAGCTGAAAAACTTCTTAAAGTGGTGGTTCTCATGACAATTCAATGGTTTTCTTCATTTTGACCTCTAATTGACCTTGATTCTGAGCTGATGGGGTCAGAATTTTTACATTCCCATCAGAGAGTATGTATTACATTTGTGTAAAATTTGACCCCACAATTTTTGTTAAATGTCTACGTTTTTGGACCCCCTGAAACCGAAAAACATGTTTTTATGTCTGTCTGTCTCTCTATCTGTAGATTTTAGTTTGTTATTACGATAACTTTCGAAATAATTGATCGATTGGATTGGCCTTTGATATACTCGTTTAGTGTCCTAAAATTAAGGTCAAATTCGTTAACCAGCTATATTTTTTAATTTAAAAATTCTATGCACGGATCTTAGTAGTACTCGAAAAGTCGAACAGCTAGTTTTTCCTAATGACTTTGTTCGATAAAAAAAAATTTTAAGACTTATGTAATTTTGAAAATTCAAAAAAATAAACGAAAACTTAAGTTTGGATAAGAAAAAAAATTATTTGTCTTAAAAAGATCTAAAATGACTCGATTGAGTCATTTAAAAATGTGATATATTTTATACATAGTTTATTAAAAATTTCTTATAATTATATTCTAAATTATTATTTAGTAACAATTATTTTTAACTTGTATTAAAAATGATCGTGCCATTAAAAATAAAAAGAAGTAAACCTCGAGTGCGACTGATAACGTACGCTAGTATATATAATAAAATTATAATACTTAATATTTCTGCGGTAAACATAAGAGAATATAAAAAAGGAATGAATTATAAATAGTAGCCTCAATATCTTTTGCAAAATTGTGATAAATTAGAGCACTTCCTGTATTTTTGATATAAAAGTATAACTCAGTGATGTATTTTATCTCAACTTATATAGTGGCACTGTAAAATTCTAAAATGAAGTTAATTTATTTTGTCCTATGCTCGATTAACTCTCTCATCTTCCGACCAGGTTTGTATTTTCCTAACATATTCCATCTCTTTATTTTCTTAATTTGAAAATCTTCTAATATGCTCCATATCATTTTTAACTGTTACAAATACAGAAATAAACGCTTTTAGTATTCAGAATAATTATAATTACACCAGGATAGAAGACTCGCCATATGTGGTGAGTTTAATTAAACATTTTTACTTTTATACAATCTCATGTATGATTATTATTAAACTTGAAAATTTTAATAGGCTGTAGTCATGCTATGTGAAACAGAAAATTGTGAAATCGCTAACAAGTATTGTGGAGCTGCAATTTTGTCGGAATATTGGGTATTGTCCTCAGCAGAGTGCTTTGATTCAATGTATCAGTAAGTAATTAAAATTGCTTTTAGTAATTAAAAATTAAATTACTCTTATATGTATACAGCTTTTTCCAAAATCGATTTTATTGCTGGCTGCGATACTTCGATTGAAAGAAAAATAAGAATATTAAAAAAAAAAAAAAGTAATTCAGGTTGGACCACCAACAAAAACTAATGTAAAAAATTCTTCTTCTAAAAAATTCGTCTTTCCCCTATAATTCAAGGTAACTGTCTAGTTATATATTGTTATTTTTTTTATTATGTTACAATATTTTTGTTTAAAAAAAAAATTTGGATGGTCCAACCTTGACGACGAAATTTGCCCAACCTTAACAACATGTATTATTACCACATTGTGAAATGTCGCAGCCAAATGAGTTATAAAAGAAAATAATACCCACAGCACGT
This sequence comes from Synergus japonicus, assembly GCA_900474275.1. Lineage (NCBI taxonomy): Eukaryota > Metazoa > Arthropoda > Insecta > Hymenoptera > Cynipidae > Synergus > Synergus japonicus. Next base: position 23,481 of record UCOH01010613.1, read on the forward strand.
TGTTTATTATAAAGTACACGACACAAAAAAATGATTACTTTGAGGGTACCATGCTGTGGATTCACGTTATTAGCCTTTTTCAGAGGATAATGGAAAAATTTTTGTGTTTCGGAAAACGACATGTCAGCACTACACTTTTCACGAACAAGCTTTAGATAGACAAACTTATGTAAAAGTTTGGTACTAACTTAATCAGTGTTGACATGCTAGCTAATAAGTATCGCTAATAAAATACGGAAAAAACCACATTGGTCCAACTATGACTAAGGTCCTATACCTTGACGACACTCCCCTATAGATTAACTTTTTCTCTCTCGTTAAGTTTTAAGTTTACTTGATACACATTATGTTTACAATTATATTTTTAATCAAATATATCCTTATTTTACGCAGTGACGGTGATAAAAAAATTGATTGTGTATGTCCAGGATATATTTTACTAGCAACGAAAGTAGATGCTCTTCCTCCTGATACGGATATAGTAAGACACGATATTGAGGAAGTTCATTTAGCAAATAATAGCATTAGTGTAGACGCTGAACGTACGGTTCTGATCAAAGTAGGTATTTGAAAAGTAATTACTTATATGATAGGTAAATACTTATAAAATTTAGTTTAATATACCAACGTTACAAATTTATTTTATGTTTTAGTTGAAGAAACCTATTCATTTCGACGAAACACAAGGACCAGTTCGGCTAGGAAAACCAGTTGATAAACCAAATAATTCTGATTTAGTGCAGCTAATTGGCTTCAAATTCAATGATGCGGTAATAATTGTTTAATATTTTAAAAATATAATATTTTTATTTTTATAAATACTAAACAGTTAAGAATCCTTTTTTCTTGTTCAAGAACGAAACTGAACATCTGGGCAGCATATTCATGTCAATAACAAATTCATGTTATGAAAGATTTCCTGATTTGGTGAACGATTGTTTCTGTACCACTGATTATAATTATTATAAAGCTGATGCTGATGGTATTTCGCATTTTCTTGCTGGAACACCTGTCATTTTCAATAAAAAATTAGTGGGGTTTGATCCGAATACTGTTACTATTGCTGATCAAAACAATAATGCTACTTATGTTATATTTATGAATGTTGTTAATATGTATGAGTGGATAATGGAAACAATAAAACACTGAGTGATGAATGTTATTTTAATTTTAAAAGAATGTTCTCACAATATTTATTATATGTATAATAATCTTTATTCTTTTATTATACATGTGTGTATCATTAATACAATTTTAATTAATATCCAAATTGAAGGTTCTTGATAATATCATTATCATCGTATATTTCCTGCCACAAAACAATCATTTCATAATTTCTCGTGGGACAAGAGTGTAGTTAACGTAACACAGACGTGATAATTATTGCTATTAATTTTACAAAAGTACAAATCATTTTCTGCTTGTAAGGACATGTAGTATAACTCGATTTTGCTTTTTGATTTATGTAATAGATGATACATGTTATTTAATATTATTATTATTATTATTATTATTTATGTAGCAGATATTCAAGCTTTGTCTTCATTCAATGAGCACTTTGCTTCCTGGAAAGAAATAATACACATACACATATATAAACCTGAAAATTGATTAGAAGGATGTGTATTAATATCAGTAGATACTTATCAACTGAGATACAAATCAACACGCGCACGATTGTTTTTGTTTTTCTTTTTACAACTTCAAGTCATTCCAAAGTCAATCAGATTTGAAACTATAATGTTTGCGAAATTTTCCAGATATGTATTTTTAGAGAAGAACCACTTTTTTAGAGAGGAATTTCAAGAGGTTTCTAGAAATTTTAAATGAATTTGATGATTTTTAAGTGATTTTTGTGAAATTCAAAAGATTTTATGGATTTTAAAAAGATTTCGTAGAATTTTAAAGGATTTTAGGATATTTCGTAAAAGTTTAAAAGAATTTAAGATTTAGTATAAAATTGAAAAGGATTTTATAGGCTGTACATTTTTCAAGGGCTTTCAAGAAATTTGTCTATTTTTACAAAATATTGTGGAATTTTTATGGATTTGATGGATTTTTATAAGATATCTAATGATTTTGCTTCCTCATACAGGAAGCTTTGTAGTGGTGACAAAATCCTGTTTCCTAAAAAAGTTTTTTTTGAATATATTTCAAGGGCAGTATATATGTAATATGATGATCTGAAAAAATGTCCGGATGTATGTATGCATATATATATATATATTTTATACAATCTCATGTAATGATTATTATTAAACGTGAAAATTTTAATAGGCTGTAGTCATGCTATGTGAAACAGAAAATTGTGAAAAAAAAAACGATGTATGTCAATATTAAAAATTATTATTTAAAATTTAAAAAAAAATGTTCAAAATACTGAGAACAGTATATTTCCAAAATTTTTTTATAATTTTAGGTAAAACTTCTGTAATTTTTTACTTGCTTTTAAGTACTCTAACAATACAAGCGAAAGAACCAAAACTAACTTTTCGTCATAAAAATCAGGCAATTAATTTAATTATCCTGATTTTTTAATAATGTACCATTGAAAACATATATACATCTAATGAAACTATATCCTTAAGCAGAAAATGCGTTAATATTTTAAAACTCGAACGCGCCATATTAGCCGCTGCTGCTCCCCTATACTTTTTGCACAGAATATACTAGTTCAAAATTACTAAGAAAAGTCGCTTTATGTTAAAAAAAAAAAACTTTATTTTCAATAATGTATTTTAATTCGTTATACACATAGTTTAAAAATTATTTATATTTATCACGTTTTTAGTTAAGGATGGAGAAAGTTTTGGTTTCTGCATAGCATTTCATAACTTTCTTTGCGGTTTCGCAGTCGGTGGCTCCCTCTGTAAATAAAATAATATATATATATATATATATATATATATATGAATAAGTTAGTGTAATTACAAGTTTGTATAATTTATAAGAAATTTATGTACTTACTCAGTACTTTGCACTTGTTGATAATTTCTTCAGCCTTGTCTTTTGGCACTGAGGGTGGGATTTTGGCAAAAGCAACTTCTTCGTTGATGGTTCCGTCAGCGTTCATCTATAAACATAGTAAAATATATTTATTATTTATTTATTTATATATTTTTTTATTGTACTGTTTAGGAAATTGCACGAAGTAATAGTAAGGAGTAATATCTCTGGGACGAATTATGACGTATTTATAAAACGTATTAAACGTTTTCTACATTTTTTTTCATGCGTGTTGATGTACTCGTATCACATGATATTCGTACTCTTGAAGCATTTTTAGGTTATGTTTTTTATATTCAAAATATATAGCATAGAGGGGGAATATCACGTGACATGAAAGCAGCAAAGCGCATGACGAAAATATAGAAAACGTTCATGATGTTTTAAAAACCCGTCATAATTCTTGGAGGTGTTATTGTCGGTACGTATAGATTGGTCCATAGTTTCAGTTGGCCATAATCTAAATTCGCCACAAAATCACTGAATTCGAAAACTTCGGTGTAGCTGGATATTAGATGTCAATGCGCATTAGAAAAAACCTTAACCAATCTAACCAATTCTCGTATACTATTAAATAAGGGAAATACTTACGATACCAATTTTTTTCAATAGACAGGCGAAGAAACAAGATAATTTCTCATCATCTTCAGCAACCTTTCCTTCCTTTGCATTCTCAACAACAGCTGTAAAATAAAAAATAGTATTTATAATTTTGTTATTAATACAATATAGGGGTGAGCATGGCACAGAGGACCGCTTAACGTTCTTTCGTTGATATAATTATAAATAACACGTACTTTTAATTGAAATTTGGTGTACATATTGCAAAAACTATCTACTTTTGATAAACGCTTTACTAGAAAACATTATTATTTTTAATTCGCGTATATAATGGCAAATTTGGAAAAAAATTTTTGGACCTCTGTACCCCAGTCCGCGGGGCATAGAGCACTTTGCAGATTCTCTGTGCCCCGCGTATGTAATTCACATATAAAATATAAATTTTTACTATTAAACGTATTTTGTTATTAAAAAAAGAAGTATAGAAAAAAAATTAAAGAACTTTTATACAATATTTAAAAACAATTCAAACAAATTATATATTTGTCTTTCTCGTCTACTGCAGCACATGCAGCATGATGCATGTGCACCATCTAAAATAAAAAATACCTTCTCTGATGAGAATGTAATATGTAAATAAATAAAAATATTTTATCAACAGTGAGGATATAAAATTCATAGTCGCAATTTGCATAGGTCTTGTGTGCCCCAGCACTACCTGGTCCTCTGTGCCCAGGCAGTCAATTCATAAACAATGCTAACCTACATTTAATTTATCGAACATTTCAGTAACGAAACTTCGACAAAAAGTAAGCTAAGTGAACACTAACATATACTTAATAAACATTTCAACAATGAAAGTACTTATAAACAAATGAGAAGGCTATATGTATGAAAGTTTCTTATAAGCCTTCCTTGAATTTTCGTTTTTTATATTTTTTTTCCAAAAGCGTTGATTCAAAATGCGTCTCGACTTACGAAGAGATGCTCCCAGTCCTCTGTGCCATGCTCTCCCCTACTTATTTTTGTCATTATATACAGGGTGAGCTTTTAACTTCAGACATCGAAATATCTCAAAAAATACGCATTCTACGTTTTATGTTTCTGCATTTTATGTTCCTAATAAAAACTTTTTATTTTCTGCAAAAACTTGCGCCACCTCACCCGTCCCCCTCCCAGGAGGCTGAGGAGAGGGTTACTTTGTAATTTAAAATGAAAACCCCAATTTTTTATAACGGATTCAGATTCTCGGTCAAAAAGTGCGTAAGTTTTATTTGAAACATTTTTTTTCGATTCGTAATAGATGGCGCTTAAATTTCGAAAAATATAATTGTTGATAATTACATTTTTCGCAATTGCAGCGCCATCTATCTCGAATCGAAAAAAACTGTTTCAAATAAAAGTTAGGTATTTTCAGACGGAGAGTCTGAATCTGTTATACAAAATTTGGGTTAAAAAACTCACCCTGTATTCCGTGTGGAAATTTTGAGTTGGCTCCCGCGGGGCCCCACGTAGTTTGTCCCCTTATTATGTTGGCCCCATGATGGTAAACTATGAAGGACCAACATGGTTTTGACATGCTCACCTTCAAAGGCCCCATGTAGGCACCCTACGAAGGGCCAATAAAGTGGCCCCAAGTGGGGCCACGTTGGGCCCTCTTTAGTGTGCATACACGATCCCTGTAAGCCCCCAGAGGTTCCTACAGAAGTTTACCCTTCTTTTGCTCCGATAGGACATTTTTTAAATTTTAGGTACACCCAGAAAAAAGTTTCTTTAAATCAAAGAAATTCTAGTATTGATATATAGTCAAAGAATCATAATTTTTTATTTGACCTTCATAAAAAATAAATATAAATCTTATAAAAAAACAATTATTAATTAAGAACATGTTTGATACTATAGGGTCGCGCCTTCGTGGGGCCTCCACAGGGCCAACATTTAATATTGGCTAACCTGGGCAATTTCCACACGGAATGTATACTAAATATTCAGTTAATATAATATTATTTATTCCAAATATTTTTCAAAATTATACAAAAATTCAAAATTTAATATGTGTATTCGTTTATATACCTATTATTAGGTGTACATATATTACCTGCATCGACACCAGTTTCGGTAATACAAGTGTTCTTGTACTCCGCAAGTTTAGCCTTTTGTTCTTCAGTGATGGAAGCCTGCAATAATAAAAAAATTATTAATTTAAGTAATCTGACAAATTTATAAATTCATAAATTTGACTAAATAAATTAATAATAAAAAAAAGAAAAGTAAACAAATAAAATCGAATTCTCATATTTATTTGTTAAGTCAAATACTGACTGTTATATCGTTAAAATTCTTTTTAAATTGAAAATATCAAACCTTATTTAACTCATTTAAATAAAATTAAAAATTTTTTAAATTCTGAACATAGAATAATCAAAATTTGACAGAATTGAAAAGAATTGTTATATAAATAATTTTTTACATTCTCATCAAAGAAGGTATTTTTAATTAAAAATTTGTTTGAATATTTTTCCCTGACTTTTGGACAAATTTCCCTGACAGAAAAGTATTAAATATGCAAACAAATTTTCAATAAAAATACTGTTGAAATTTTTCAAAAATTTCGTATATCATTAAATGTTTAAATCTTTCGAAATTTAAAATTACTTCACTTAAAATTCTTAAATTTTCATTAATTGGTTTACAATTCCTCAAAATCATTTAAAATCCTTTAAATTCCTGAAAAAACTTAAAAATATTTTGATGTTCCTGAAAACATCATAAAATTTCCTACAATCCTTTAAATTTCCACAAAATCTTTGAAAAATTATGAAAATAACTTGAAATCCTTTAAAATCCCTTAAAATTACTTTTAAAAAAATTTTGATTTCTTAAAATTCTTACGTTCTATTTATAAAATCCTTTAAAATTTCACTAAATCCTTTAAATATTATACAAATGTCTTGTAATCCCTTTCAATTCTTAGAAACCTGTTGAAATATTTTTAAATTATTGAAAATCATGAAAATCTTTAAGATTCTTCGAAATGCTTGGAAAATTTCTAAAATCTATTAAGTAAACTACAAATTATTTTTTTCCTGACATGTGGCCACTCTGCAGAATTCCTTTTTAAAAGTTTTAGCGAAGAAAAATGTTAAACACTTTTAAAGAATATACAAAAAAATAAATAAATAAAGGCTTACCATAGCTCCTGCTAAGCAGAATGCGAAAATAGCGACGAAAGCTTTCATTCTGGAATTTGTTTCTGGTTTCTTGCAACTAATCACTGAAACGGTTTAGAGATGACTGGACACTCTTCAAGTGCTTCTCATCATTTTTATACAATGTGAAGAGCCATTATTCAGCTTGCGTCAATTCCATAATCCCCACGGTCGATGACCATGAACGATGATTAAAAAGGTAGGGGGTCTAGGAGAATAAATATCTTCTTATTATCCGTAGAAGAGGATAAAAACATATTCATTAAGGCTATAGATAAATTTGACTCGAATTAGTGATAATCATAAATATAATTTGTAATAATTATAAATACGACTTTACAAGTGAACCGGATTTAGTTTATAATATTTATACAATTTATATTTTATATTATTTATTTATATTATTTAAGTTGAGAATTCCCGAAAAATAAAAATTTCCAAAATAGAAAATTCTAAAAGCGAAAAAAATAATTATACCGAAATTTAAAATTCTCTAAATTGAAATTTTCCGACATGAACAAGTCCCGAACTTTTTGTTTAAAAATTATTCTTAAAACTTTTAACCACAAATTTCCAGATATTCTGTAAAAGAATGAAGTTTTAAATATTATTTTGAAAAATATTAATCTCAAGAAAAAATATTTCTTTTCTATGTAAGATTCTAATCCAAATCATCAGTTACAAACAAAATATATGAAAGAATGAAAATTTTTTAGCGAAATTTAGCATTATTATTTATTTATCTTAGGTTTTTGTGAAAATTTATTTCCAATATCCGATTTTGAGAATAATTTTTCAAAAATTTTGAATCTTCAAAAAAATAATTTAAAATGTCGAGACAGACACTATTTGATGAATAAATTTCTTTTCTATAAAAAAAAATACTTCACGAACCTTTTTTGGTAGTTTTTAAATGTAAAAAGAAAATATTTTTCTTTAAGGCATTTTTGGGCTTGTGTTTAGGCCTACAATGATGTAAGGCTTAATTTTAGGAACTTATTTTTGGATCTTTTTGGGGCCTTGTTGTTGTGGGACACATATTTGTTTTAGTTTTATAGTTTAAAATTGTATTTTATAATTTACTTTTGGACTTATTTCGGGACTCATTTTCAGAATTTATTTTTAGGTATTATTATTTTGGGTCTTAACATTTTTGATCTCGCAATTTAGTATAATATAAGTCTCAAAAATTTATAACTTTAGGCCTCATATTGTTCGGGTATTGTATTTTCAGGACTTTTATTATGATTCTTGCTTTTTAAAAATTTAATTTTACGAATAATATTTGAACGGGTTTTGTCTTAGAAAAGAATTTCCCAAATACAAAATCTATAGGTACATTTATTTATATTTACATTTTTTTTTAATATTTTGAAAATGACTTCTAAATTTGTTACCATAAACTGTTATAGCCCTATGACAAAATCTCATGATTATTTCACTAAATAAATGTTTTATTAATTATTCTAAATAAATTGTCTGCATAAGAAATTTGTCAAAATTAGCATCTTAAATATTCCTTGAATAAATCGCGCTAATTAGAAAAAATAAACATGTTTTGAAATCATGTTGTAAATACAGACAAGGTTACGTTTACGACATTCATGAAACGCATTGAAGTTATAAGTGTTATAATCACAGAGACTCCTCACCTCCAAATTAAATAAAAAATATTTTCCTTCCTCATTGACTTCTATTCTGGGACTCTCTACATTTGTGTTAGCATAGAATTACTAAAGAATTAGTCGCAAGTGTTTTTTTTTTACCAAAATGAAATTTTCATAGATATGAAAAAATTGAACCGTTTTTTTTTAAATTTTTATTTGTTTGAATTAAGAAAAACATTTTTCAAAAGACGCAACATATAAATAAGGGATTATCTTTTTATTAAAAACAAGAGAAATAATTTGAGCATTTATAAAATTCAGTTGATACTTTAATCCTTAAAGATAGGATTAAAACCACCAATTATAAAACCGTCATTGTTATTACATATTTCCTTTTGAAATCATACACGTGGAGCAACAGTTTTTTGCTCGTTTATTGTATCTATTAATTATATGGAGAGTCGGAACCGAAATTTATACTCTCTTGAATATGAATCATAATAACAAGATGGCAATTTTTTCCTGTTACATTTTGGTAAAAAAAAAATATATTCCTGGGCTGACGAATTATTGCGAAACTTGTTATACCTTTATTCTGTCTTCAATATTACATTATCATGATCAATACAAGAAGGCATTTACTTTTTTTTAAATACAATGATCCTGATATATGGACATCTTTTATTTTCATATTACTTTTTTGGTTTTTATTACTAAGATGAAAACCTGTATCAAAGAATTCGGGAAGGAAAAAAATTTTTGTTCTATTTGCAAAATTGCTTGAAAAGAGGATTATATTTACAGCAATGGTTAAAAATGATACATTTTAATTAATATAGACCGGATTAATTCGAATCCATTCGGATTGAATGTTCTGATTGAACAAATTCATTTGGATTGAAATTTCAGATTCATTCGGATTAACCGAATTTATTTGGATTGAAAGTTCGGATTAATTCAGATTAATTTGGATTGATTTTGAAGACGATTAGATCGGAATGAAAGTGTTTGGATTAAATGAAAACAAATTCGACTTTCTGTTCTCTTATGTCGGTCGTAATGTATTTATTTCTATATCTATATCTACATGAATATCTACATATTTGATGCCAGAAGAATATTTGAATACATTATGCTCTGATGGATTTTTACCTGCTCCCATGGAGTTAAAAATACTAAAAGGACATGTTAAGCTTATATATATTTACGAGAGCAAAGTCCACTATGTAAGTAGCCTCAGGATGTGGCGAATTGTGTATAATATACATACAGTCGTAAATAATGAAGCAAGCAAAAAAGTATTTTCAAGGTGCAAAAGCTACTTTAAAAAAGTAAAAAAGAAAAAAAGAAAAAAAAAGAACAACAAATGAGGATAAAACGAGCATTAGAAGTCATAAAAAATATGTTTAAAATGAAGCCAAATAAGTACAATATTGTTTTATGAAATATCAGTTATAATTTTTATTTTTTTTATATATTAACTTCAATTACTGACTGAAAATTATTTTTCTATAGTTGTTTTTAACTTTACTAGATTTATTGGATTAGACTAGATTATTTTTAATCGGATAATTGCACAGTCTGTAGAAATATTTATTTTGACATTAATCACATATCACTGAAAAAATAAATTCGTTTCATTGTCTTTACTTTGTTATTATCTGTTAAATCATGTTTTCCTTATTACATAAATAAATAAATAAATAAATAAATAAATA
>UCOH01010614.1:0-14934 GCA_900474275.1 Synergus japonicus
GTTGTAGCATTTAACAAAAAAAATGTAAACACAGAAAAATAGCAAAATCTGTGGAATGCCTTAAAATCCGCCATTGTGTCCACATCTTAGCAATACGCGGTGATTGAGGCCGCAAAAATAATATTTTCGAAGTATAGTTTTTTTTATCGATAGTTTTTCGATTGTACGACAGCCCTATCTGCTTACTTTCTGCAAAAACTAATTTGTTTGACTAAAACGGGAATTTTTATAAGTGGCGAGACGCGGGTTGAGGGATGCGGGTAAGCAGTACTTACATTTTACCAAGTTCTTATCCAAGGAAAAAAGGCACAAAACTTCACTTCAAGGGTGCTTCACGCACTCAGAAAAATTTTGGGAATCTCGCTATGCACTGCAAAACTCGAGCACTTACGAAAATCGTATAAAAAATAAGTTTTATAAATCGCGTACTAGATCTGTCAGCTGTTGAGCAGTTGCACAGCGACGTCAAGTGACATTACTACAAAGTGTGATCGGTAAGGCCGGTCATATACACTTTCGCATCATTATGTATATGACCGGTCTTACCGGCTATACTTTGAGTGCAGTTTGTAGTTATCTTTAATGGAGGTCGCTGCGAAACCGCTGACAGGTCTAGTAACTAGTCAAGTAACTAGTACAGGTCTATTACGCGATTTATAAAACTTATTTTTTACACGATTTTCGTAGGTACTCGTGTTTTGCAGTGCATAACGAGATTCCCAAAATTTTTCTGAGTGAGTGAAGCACTCTTGAAGTGCAGTTTTGTGCCTTTTGTGCTTGAATAGGGACTTGGCAAAATATAACTACTGCTGATCAAATCGAAAATTCAAATTTTGATCCAAATAACACGAGATGCAGAGAAAATGAAAAGAAACATAATTATTGGTCTTAAAAAGATCTACAAGTTCCTATGAAAAAAAGATCCTTATGAAATTTAAACTACACATTCTACACATATTGAACTAGGTCTGTAACCTCTAATATATTAAAATATAACATTTTTTCTAATTGTTTAAATAAAAAAACACTGAAAAAAGACAATTTTTTTTCTTTTTCAATTTTTGTCTACCATTTTGTTATTTTTACATAAATATTAATTATTAGAGGTTACAGACCTAGTATTTGTTATACTGAATTTAATCTATTTTGATTTTTTTTAAGCTCAAAAAAAATGTTCAAAAATAGCTCTTTTTTTAGCATATAAAGTACAATAACCCCTTAAGTATTCTTTACTCCAGCATTAAATTTTGATTACTTGAGAAGTTATATTCAAAAAATTAATTTTCGAAAATTACAATTAACCATAACTTTCTTATTTTTCAATGAAATGAATTAATCTTACAGGTCAATCGATTCGTCTGGACACAAAAAATCTTCATTTTCTTTACATCAGCTTTACATTTTCAATATTTGAGAAGTTATAGTGGAAAAATGAATTTTAAGAAAATTATAAAAGTAAATAAAACTTGTAAAATTAAATATTTTGTTAAACCTTTATAAGATATTCAACTAGGTATATAGTGGAATAACTATGCAACATTTCATCAATTTATCTCTACGCGTTTTCAAGAAATTGCTGGATCGTGACACACAAACATACAAACACACACACACACACACATATATCCGGACATTTTTTTAGATCATTCTATTAGATATATTGTCTTTAAAATTTGTTCAAAAAAACCTTTTTTAGGAAACTGGATTTGGTCACCACTACAAAGCTTCCTCTATGAGGAAGCAAAAAATGTTACTTAAATGATTTAAGGAGTTAAAAAAGATAGAGTTTTCCAACTTTGACTCTTTTACATTTTAAGAACAATAATTATGTTATGATACTGTTTTATATGTCGATATCTCACGTTATTTTGCTAAAAATTTGAAATTTTTCAAGAAAATGCAATAAGTGGTTATACCATTCTTGTAGGGCATTCAAAAAGGAACATTTTTCATCTATTAACTTTTTTTCATAGCTTGTGTTATTTAGATTAAAATTTTAATTTTCTTTATTTTTTTTAATCTTCGAAATGTTATAAGGCTGACAACTTTTGTTTTATCAAAAAAAAGTCATCATGATAAATTATTCGAATATTTAAGTACTACGAATATCCGTAAATAGAATTTGTAAATTAAAAGAAAAATTTTCAAAAATTTTAAAAATTATCCAAATTTGTTAATTTTTATCCAAAATGGCAAGCCAACGAACTTGACCTTTATTTTAGGACACTAAAAGAGTATACCAAAGGACAATCCAATCAGTCAATTCTTTCGAAAGTTATCGTGCTCACAAATTAAAAATCTACAGACATACAGACAAACAGCATATAGAAAGACAGGCAGAGAGACAGACACATTGGTAAAAACATGTTTTTCGGGTTCAGGGGGTCACAAAACATGGGCATTTGGTAAAAAATGGGGGATCAAATTTTACACAAAACTAATACATTCTCTGATGAGAATGTAAAAAAATATTAACTTCTTAATGCGTCCTCTACGAGGAAGCAAAGTGCTCATTCCATGAGCACAAAAGTTGATACAACTTCACAGCTAATTTAAAAAGATTTCGAGAGATTTTTCTCATATTTAGATGATTTTGTGAGACTTTTAAAGGATTTCATGGAATTTCAAAAGTTTTCTAGGAATTTTTAGAGACTTTCGCTAATTTTAAAAGAGATTAATGATTTTGAAGGTTTTTATGTACTTTTTTTAACGATTTTAAAGTGATTTTTACGAAATTTAAGAGATTTCTAGGATATTAAAACGATTTTGTGGAATTTTATGAGGTTTTAGGATATTTCGTTAAATTTTAAGGGATTTTAGAAGTATTTTAAGAGTTTTATGAGGTTGTAAGAGATTTGAAATATTATCCTGAAATTTTAAGGAATTTTATGAGATTTCATATAATTTAAACTGATTTCGAGAGATTTTTCTGACATTTAAATTATTTTGTGAGACTTTTAAAAGATTTCATGGAATTTGATAAGATTTCTATTTAATTTTTTTATGACTGTTGCAGAAACGTCGAAAAAATGGTGAAATTTGAGAGTACATTCTAACCTGCAGGGCAAATTTCGTCGACTTTTTGAGGCCACAGGAAGGACTTTTTAAAAGTTTTTACAAATCCTGAAGGAAAAGCCGGTTCAAACTTAGGGGACTTGGTGATTCGATTTTTGATTAGAGGAAAATATCGGCGTAATTCAATAATTTTACCTTGTGTATTTACCTCGTGTGTGCCCCACACACACATTGACAGCAATGGACAAAATGGCCGGCGTCGTTGAATACACTAGGTGACACCAGGTAACATTATTGAATTACGCCGATATTTTCCTCTTATCAAAAATCGAAACACCAAGTTCCCTAAGTTTAAGCCTTCTTTCCCTACAGGACTTGAAAAAACTTTTAAAAAGTCCTTCCTGTGGCCTCAGAAAGTCGACGAAATTTGCCCTGCAGGTTAGAGTGTACTCTCAAATTTCACCATTTTTTCGACTTACTTGCAACAGCCTTAAGGGCGTTGCCCTTAAGTAAAAACGCTACGAATAATACTTAATATTATCATCGGAACATAGGATGAATTCTACAAATAATACAAACAACTACCCGCAAGTATCGAGTACCGGTCTGCAAGCGGAAGGTGTCAGCGCGCCACCTCAACGAGGACGCGGCAGCGCGACACGTCGCGGTTCGAGAGAGAGAGGAAACCGTGGGCCCCAACCCGTCCCACCAACGATACCCAAGCCAACGAAGTCAGGTCAAAAACAGTCACCCCTAAATAATGACCCGCTCTATTTGGTTGCCTTCGTTACACGATGGAGACAAGGGTTTCGTAGAGGAAGCGGAGATCAAATCTTTTTCACCCTGCTTTGATAGCTACGTCCGTATGACTCGTCTTAATCTGCAAATTGACTTCTCGACAACGCTTCGCACAGCTACTCGTCCAATTTGACTCTCTCTCTCTCTACGTTCAATACACGATTTCGACTTCTCTAGTCTACGCTTCAATCGTATCTCTCTAATCGACCGTGATCTCCCTCAGCCAATCTTGAAACTCTAAGAACCCTTCATAAACATTGCCAACCTAAACCTAGTTGCAACTAAAAGTCTCTAACATGTATTATGGGATATGTGGCGACAACTTACCAAATATATTGGGTCCTGAGTAGTCCTGGATCCTATAGAAATGAAATTCCTTTCCAGCTTCGATGAGAAAATGAATATTTTGTCAGAAAATATTCATTTTCTGGAAAAGAGCATATGCAGACATAGCAGACGAGTCCCAAGATAGAGACACGAAGTGTCAGACGAACTCAAATATTTCATATTTTTTTAGGCACAAAACCAACACTAATCAAGAAAACCGTCAAACAGTCGAATTTTGAATTTCATCTTCTTTGAAATTCCAACACGAAATTCGCGATTCATTTCGAAACAAAGCTGTCATTTGTATTCTAAATCTCCAAAACATGAGTATGAAAGGTTAACAGGATTGAGAAGGACAATAAGCAGACAGCGCCGTAAATATACGCAGAGCGGCAGAGGACACTTTTTGTACTTAGCACAGAATCTTAGAACAGATTAAAACCCCTAAAGAAGTGCATTTATTGTGGAAATGTATTATCCTTCTAATAATTTCGACATCCATGCATATTGCAAGTAGGTATACTCGAATTACTGTCTGGGTGTCCTAACCCCGTTATTGTTGCGCCCCTGGGATCTAAGTTTTTCTACATGAGAAATTTTCAAATTCCATCAGCCTTAAGGGTATGTCAGACTTACTCGATCCCTACCTTACCGACATTTTTTGTCTGCAACGTTATGTCTACATTTATTGAGATATCAAATTGAAAATTCCTAAAATTGATGTTAAAGCATTAAGGTACGTTTATCTGGTCCTAAATATTGACATTTATATAAAAAAAAGTTTTTTTTAACAAAATTTTTTTTATTTTTACAAAAATTTAAGACCAGATAAACCTACCTTATTGCTTTAGCATCAATTTTAGAAATTTTCAATTTGATATCTCAATAAATGTAGACGTAACGTTACAGACAAAAAATGTCTAGGCATTTTTAGAAACTTTCGTGAATTTTAACGTAGATTTCAAAAGATTTATGAGTTTGAAAGTTTATCTCCATTTTTTAAGGATTTCATTACATTTGAATATTTCTAATCCTTTTAATTGATTTTGCTTCCTCATAGAGGAAGCTATGTAGTGGTGACAAAATCCAGTTTCCTAAAAAAGGTTTTTTTGAACATATTTCAAGGGCAATATATCTAATATGATGATCTGAAAAGATGTCCGGATGTGTGTGTGTGTGTGTGTCACGATCCAGCAATTTCTTGAAAACGCGTAGAGATAAATTGATGAAATTTTGCATAGTTATTGCACTATTTACCTAGTTGAATTTCTTACAAGGATTTCACAAAATATTTAATTTAAAAATTTTTACGTACTTTTATAATTTTCGTAAAATTTATTTTTCCACTATAACTCCTCAAATATTGAAAATTTAAAGCTGGTGTAAGGGAAATGAAGGTTCCTTTCATCGAGACGAATCGATTGACCTATATGATTAATGCATTTCATTAAAAAATAAGGAAGTTATGTTTATTTATAATTTTGAAAGTTATTTTTTCACTCTATGTTTTAAAATAATCAAAATTTTAAGTTGACGTAAGGAAAATAAATATTCTTTATGTCGAGACGAATCGATTGATCTGTATGATTAATGCATTTAATTGAGAAAGTTTAAAAAAAAAATAAATAAATGATTATTTAATAATTTAATATATATTGATATGTTTTTAATAATCTTTTATTTTTTTTATAATACTATCAGATTGAAAAATAAAAAAGAAAAGAAAAAGGAAGAAGGAAAAAAAAGGAAAATGTTAATCTAGGAAGAGAAGGAGAAGGGACAATTTGGAGAGTATGTTGACAAGGAGAGGGGTGGACTTGGAGGGGCAGAGGGTGTGGTTTCAAGAGTAGGGGTAGAGGGGTACATTTGAAGAATTTAGGGAAAGGGGGAAGAATGAACAATGCTGGAAGAGGAACAACGTTTTTAAATATTAAAAATTATTATCTAAAATAAAGAAAAAAAAATAAAGTTAAATATATAAACTTCTTATTGCTTCCTCTATGAGGAAGCAAATCATATTTGCTTACAGGAAGCAAAGTGCTCATTAAATGAGCACAAAAGTTGATATAACTTTACAGCTAGTTAAAGGATATAAAAGGGATTTCAATTATTATCATTGAATTTAACATAATCTCGAGAAATTTCTGAAAATTTTAAGAGATTTTCACGAAGTTTAACACAGATTTAAAGAGATTAGAGAAATAAAATAAAATAAATTATATAATATTGAAAAATAATGTAAATGCGTGCGCGGGGCGTGCTCTCATTCTTGTTATCCTATTCTGAAAAGATCATACATATCAATAATCCAAAAGTGTAACGCTGAAATGCGTGAACCCGCTTCCTTATTGGTCAATAAAGTTCGTGACGCATCGTATATCGATAATCGAGGTCGACGCGGGAAATTAAAAATTTTTATATTGTATAAAATCGCTTAAATTAAAAATAAAGTCAATCTGCGCGCGGAAACTCGCGTTCGGTCTTGTATTAAATATATTAGAGAGAGAGGAATGAGAGAGGGTGGTAGAATAGGATAGGATACGATAGGGTGTGATTGGATACAATAGAATAGGATACGATACAATAGAATATGATAGGATAGGATACGATAGGTCAAAATACGACAGGATACAATAGAATAGGATACAATAGAACATGACAGGATACGATAGAATAAAATACGACAGGATACGATACGATACAGTAGAATATAATATGATAAAATTCGACAGGATACGATAGGATTTCTAATGATTTTAAATGATTTTAAATATTAAGAAACTTCAAGAGGTTCCAAATAATTTTGAGAGATTTGTATACGAATTTTAACATGGATTTCAAGAGATTAATGATTTTGAAGGTTTTTGTAAATTTTTGAAGGATTTTTAAGATTTTAAAAACAATTTTAAGGAATTTCGAAGGTTTTCATGAAATTTTAAGTGACCTGAACCCGAAAAACATGTTTTTACGAATGTGTCTGTCTGCCTGTAGATTTTAGTTTGTTAGCACGATAACTTTCGAAAGAATTGACCGATTGGATTGTCCATTGGTATACTGTTTTAGTGTCCAAAAATAAAGGTCATGTTCGTTGGCCAGCCATTTTGGATAAAAATTTAAAAAGTTGGAGAATTTTGAAAATTTTTGAAACCACTTTTTTTTTAATTTAAAAATTCTAATGACGGATGTTCGTAGTACTCATAAAGTCGAACAATTTTTCTTAATAACTTTTTTAGATAAAAAAAAATTGAAAGACTTATAATACTTTGAATATCCAAAAAAATGAAATAAAACATGAATTAGAAGACAAACAACGCACGATATGAAAAAAAGTCTCACAAAGATGAAAATTGTTTCTTTTTGAACACCCCATAGGATAGGCATAACAACTTTTTGAATTTCCTTAAAAAAACGAAAATACAAATTTTGAGCCAAATAACATGAGACGCAGAGAAAATGATAAGAAACATAATTATTGGCCTTAAAAATATCTACAAGTTCTCCTTTGGCCATTTTTCAATAGGATGAGTAGTTTTCGTTGTAATCATAAAAACATTGTTAAACAGAGCCGAGCTCTGTTGTCTTTTGCATTGAAAGCTGTAATAATTTAATTAATAATTAATAATAATGATTTAATTAAATTTAAATAAAATGTATAGGTACAAACGTCCTCTAAGTTGCAAGCTTCACGAAGGGTACAAGCGCGCGAATTCCTAATACAACTTGATCAAGTCATTCAAAAGTCAATCAGTTTTACAAGAACAATGTATGCGAGATTTTCGAGACATTTCGTGACAGCACTTTTTGAAGGTAGGATAGTACGTAGGTAATATAGTAACCGCATAAATGTGGTTGGTAAGGGCAGAGAGCAGAGTAAAGAAAGGGGGATGCGCAACTAGAACGAAAACGAATAACCGACAAGAGAGATACTCGATACTCGTGATACTAAGGCCACAGCAGCAGCATTTCACATTCAGCAAGTAGTCGGCGCTCGGCAGCGGTCGTATTTAGTCGTGTTTCTCGTGTGTGCTGTGCGAGTTGCGTTCTCGTATTTGTGTACGTGCTGTTGGTGCTTGCTGCCTGGAGGTGAAAAAATTTATCAATGAAGGAACATGATGATGTTCCATGAATCGCGATGCCTCGCGCTTATCATCTTTTCTGGATTTTTCCTCGTTTCTACGTGTGCCAGATCTTGGGGTGAGTTTCCCGACTTCCATTTACTAGCCGGTATTTTGCGCACGTTATAGCTGCATAACACAGTCGATATAGGTTGACTCCATCCGCGCGGTTCACTTTGTCACGTACGCCAAATACGTACGATAATTTCACGATATTTTGCAAACCTTGCAATTTTTTGACTGAAAGTCGCTGTTCAGAAATTACCAATCGATTCAGAGATTTTTTGTCAATAGAGAACGAACAAAGTAAGGTCACCGTAATACCTGTTTATGTAATGAATGTCAGCGCGAGGAAAAGCGAGGATCCAATTTAATAGCAAAGTTAGAATCGTTTCGTTTCGAAACTCAATCTAATTCTCGTCTATAATACTCGAGCTTTCATAATAATTGAAAGTAATAAAACTAGTAAATAAAAACTTAGATGATCGAATATAATCAGCTATTTATAGTGTCATAAGCGGCGTGCGATTATATATCGTCTGCTAGCTTTTCAAATTTTCTACCACGCGGTCACATCGATTTGTTTTAATGAAAATCATGACATGCTAAGTTTCATGCTGTCTTGGAAACACAGGAGAAAATTTTAATTACACTTTTATTCATTATTCAACGATTTTTTCTTTGACGCACTGTTTATAGTTTATAGTCCAGTCATCATGCTGTTTTGTTTTTTCGATTTTCTTTCGTTAAATGACTGCACTGCACTCAGAAAAAGTTTGTTTAAATTAAACAAAAAAATTTGTATCAAGTTATATAATTGAACGAAATAAATTTCTTACTTCAATTAACAAAACTTTTATTTAATTTTCATAAATGAAGAATATCCAGCTCATTGATTGAAATTTATTATTTGTTGGGTACCTATATTTTTCTTTGAAGTTTAATCAAGTTTTTATGAAAATTAATATTTATATAATTTGCTGATTACAGTTTTTAAAAATAATGTTTACATTGATAACGTATACTGATAATAAATGAAAATAGTAATTTTCTGAAAACGAGAATTATTAAACATTACTTTTAAAAACTGTAATTAGAAAATGTTAAAATTATCTATAGATTACTTAAATTTTCAATTAATTAAAATATAAAATTGATAATTTGAAAAAGTAATTTACTTAATTTAAATAAAACATTTATTTAAATTAAACAAAATTATATTCAGTTGAAATAAATAAAAACAAATATAGAATTTATTTGGATCAAACAAACATATCATTGGCCCCATATCAAAGTGATAATTTGTTTGATTGAAAGAAATTCTGTTTGATTTAAAAAAACTTTTTTCTGCGTGCAGCATTTTATGTTTTTCTAATCTCTCGAATTTTTTATCAAAAGCGGAATTTATTTATGACCATTTTTACATTCTCATCAGAGAATGTATTAGATTTGTGTAAAATTTGACACCCCCAGTTTTTGTCAAATTTCCACGTTTTACTAGACGTTTTTCGACCCCCTGCACCTGAAAAATATGTTTTTACTAATGTGTCTGTCTGTAGATTTTATTTTGTTAGCACGATAACTTTCGAATGAAATTACCGATTTGATATTGACCTTTGGTATATTTTTTTAGTGTCCCAAAATGAAGCTCAATGTCGTTAGCCAGCCATTTTGTATAAAAATAAAAAAACTTGAATAACTTTTAAAATTTTTGAAAATTTTTTTATTTTAATTTACAAATTCTGTTTACGGATATTCGTAGTACTTAAATATTCCGACAATTTATCATTATGACTTTTTTTTAGATAAAACAAAAATTGTCAGTTTTATAACATTTCTAAAATTTCATTAAAAAGAAATAAAATTCAAGCTAAATATCTAAAATTATTTTATAAAGTTAAGAGATGAAAAATGTTCCTTTTTCACCGCCCTACAAGACTGATATAACAATTTTTTGAATTTTCTTTAAAAATTGAAAATTCAAATTATTTTTTTAAATTACAAAGTTTGTTTACGAATATTCTCCCTTTACATTTTTTTTAATGGAATGATTATTTTTTTTAAGGGCATTTGACACTTTAGAAGCTGTTCAAGTATTACGTAAGCACCTTGAGTAAGAGGGGGGTCTATGAAATTTCTTATTGTTTCCTACATGGTGAAGGGGCGGGGAGGGGGGGGGGGTCAATTTAAATCTTACTTTTATTTTTATTTGTTTCGTTAAAAATTCGATATCATATTTTATATTAATAGAGTGACTATTATATATATAAAAGAATAAATAATATAAATACAATTATTATTTTAAGAAGAATATATCCATTTTTTTTCGTGATTAAAAAAATTTGTGTATAAAAATTAGGGGAGGGGGGTCAAGAAAATCACACGTAATATCGAGGGTAGTCATTAAATGGAATCATTTAACGCAATAATATTTTAGGTATAGAAGTTAGTGGATTTATGATTTTTTTGTGCTTAAGGGTTGATTTTGAGGGTGAATGTAGGGGTTAAGATGGATGAAACTATTTTGAGCTTCCTTGGGCATGAAATGGAACTATTTAAATGAATTAAATTTTTGGTCTCGAAGTTTGGGGAATTGCTATGATTTTTTTTTGTACTTAGGGAATGATTTGGTGGTGTTCCTAGTGTGGTAGGTGGTTGAAACTGTTTTGTGTATCTTTTAACATCAAATTAATCCGAATTCCATTCAAAAGCAATTCGAACAAATCCGGCCAATCCGAATTAATTCGGTCTATACAAATCAATTCGAATGATTCCGAAAAATTCGGATAGAACGGTTTTATTCGGATTAATTCTGATTAACTCGGATTGCCGGATTCATTTGGATTAAAGGTTCGGATTGATTTTGAATGGGCTTTGGATCAATTCGGATTGAAAAATGTCTTCGGATTAGATTGAAATGAAACTGTGTGATTCGAATACAAATTTCGGAATGGTTCGGATTGATTCGGAATGAATTTCAATCTGAAGTTTGTACTAGGGAATGCAAATCATTTTCTATTAGCAATTAACTATAATTTTAAGGAATTGCTTTATTGTAATGCATTTCCAGATAACCAAATGGGATTTTTAAAACATTTTCAATAGACTTTATAGGAGTACCTACAAAAGATTTTAAGGGGTTTAAATGTCATTTTACTAATAAACTAGACGAATTTTAATGGATTCTAAAAGATTTTTAACAATTGTGGGAAACCATAAAGAAGTTTCATGATGTTCCAGCAATTTTAAGGATGTTGACATGTGTTGGGTCCGAGATCTAATATCAAAATTCTGTTTTCTTGCTTTATTCTATTCAACACATAAAATTGTAAATCGCTCTATAGGCATTTATATTCGCCTTCTATACTTGAAAATCAAGATCAAATCTGCCAACTGTTTTTGAGAACATTTAAAGGTGTTGGCACGAAATTCTAATCTAAATGTTAGATTTCTTTATTTTACTTAACAAATACATATTAAAATTGGATTTTTTCCCTCTATAGAAGAAATAAATTTCAAACTAAAATTATATGCACACAGAACAAGAAAATATCTAATTCAAATATTTTTTTAATAAAATGAAAATATTTAATTTTGAAGTTAAATTTTAAATTCTTCGTTTTATGCAAAAATTACCGAAATTAAGTATTTTTTCGTTCTGTCCAACGCCCTTATAAAGGAATTTCAAAAGAATTCAGAAGTGATTCAAGATTTTTAAAAAGGGATTTCAAGAGATTTTCAATAAAAAAAACGGATTAATCTACATTTCTCAAATTTTTCAGGAGAGATAAATAAACATTCTGTAAAATCTAATTTTCAATTTAAGAAAAAAAAAGAAAGCAAACGTCCACTCCGGAGATATTTTTTAGTGCTGAACAAAGTTAAAAAAAATCTGCCCGCTTACGCGGGCACATTCTCGTACACACGTTGCGCTTCGCGGCGTTTGCTCCTATTTGTTTTTAAATTACTACAAAATGAAATGGAATACAAACGAAAACTAATTTACTTAAGGTTCTATCGACCTTAAGTAGCACATTCTCATCAGGGCACTCGCGCTTCGCGCTCGGCTTTGTTTAACAATATTTTTCATGATTAAAACGAAAACTACTCATCCTGTTGAAAAATGGTTCAAGGGGAACTTGTAGATCTTTTTAAGTCCAATAATTATGTTTCTTATC
The DNA here is from genome assembly GCA_900474275.1 of Synergus japonicus. NCBI lineage: Eukaryota > Metazoa > Arthropoda > Insecta > Hymenoptera > Cynipidae > Synergus > Synergus japonicus. The sequence goes on from UCOH01010614.1 coordinate 12,434, forward strand.
ATTTTCTCTGTTACTCGCGTTATTTGGCTCAAAATTTGAATTTTAGATTTTTTAAGAAAAATAAAAAAGTGATTATGCCTATCCTATACAGTGTACAAAAAGAAACATTTTTCATCTTTAGACTTTTTTTCATATTGTGCGTTGTTTGGCTTCTAATTCAAGTTTTATTTCATTTGTTTGGATTTTCAAAATATTATAAGTCTTTCAATTTTCTTTTTATCCAAAAAAGTCAATAAGAAAAATTGTTCGTCTTTTTGAGTACTACGAACATCCGTCATTAGAATTTTTAAATTTAAAAAAGAAAATAGTTTCAAAAATTTTCAAAATGCTCCAACTTTTTAAATTTTTATTCAAAATGACTGGCCAACGAACTTGACCTTCATTTTAGGACACTAAAAGAGTATACCAAAGAACAATCCAATCGGTCAATTCTTTCGAAAGTTATCGTGCTAACAAACTAAAATTTACAGACAGACGGACAGACAGACACATTCGTAAAAACATGTTTTTCGGGTTCAGGGGGTCCCAAAACGTGGACATTTGATGAAAACTGGGGGGGTCAAATTTTACACAAATCTAATACATTCTCACTGATGAGAATGTAAAAATGAACTAGAAAAAGTCATCCAGTTCCGAAGAATTACAGAAGATAGAATGCTGCCCTCCCCATTTGTCGAATATATCTTGACTCCTTTCAGTATATTTTTTGTCCACGTGGATTCTACACCCATAAACAAATTTTTTACATTCTCATCAGAGAGAATGTATTAGATTTGTGTAAAATTTGCCCCCCCCAGTTTTCATCAAATGTCCACGTTTTGGTACCCCCTGAACCCGAAAAACATGTTTTTACGAATGTGTCTGTCTGTCTGTATGTCTGTCTGTAGATTTTAGTTTGTTAGCACGATAACTTTCGAAAGAATTGACCGATTAGATTGTTCTTTGGTATATTCTTTTAGTGTCCTAAAATGAAGGTCAAGTTCGTTGGCCAGCCATTTTGAATAAAAATTTAAAAGGTTGGAGCATTTTGAAAATTTTTGTAACTACTTTTTTTTTTAATTTAAAAATTCTAATGACGGATGTTCGTAGAACATCAGTCGAACAATTTTTCTTAATAACTTTTTTAGATAAAAAAAAATTGAAAGACTTATAATATTTTTAAAATCCAAAAAAATGAAATAAAACTTGAATTAGAAGCCAAACAGCGCACGATATGAAAAAAAGTCTAAAGATGAAAAATGTTTCTTTTTGTACACTGTATAGAATAGGCATAATAACTTTTTTATTTTCCTTAAAAAATCTAAAATTCAAATTTTGAGCCAAATAATGCGGTACAGAGAAAATGATAAGAAACATAATTATTGGCCTTAAAAAGATCTATAAGTTTTCTTTTGGCCATTTTTCAATAGGCTGATTAGTTTTCATTGTAGTCAAATTATTGTAGTTTAAATTAATAAATATCGAGCGCGAGTGCCCTGATGAGAATGTGCTCCTTAAAATTGATATAACCTTAAGTAAATTAGCTTTCGTTTACATTACATTCCATTTTGTAGTAATTTAAAAACAAATAGGTGCAAATGTCGCGACGCTCGCAAGCGCGTGAAGCGCGCAATACGGAGTGCGAAGCGCGATGTGTCTATGAGAATGTGCCCGCGTAAGCGGGCAGATTTTTTTAATCAAATAGACATTTCTTTGATATAGAGCAAAAGAAAAAATTTCTTTGAATTAAATAAAATTTATTTAAGGTCATGTGATACTTAAGGCCATGTGATATTTAAAAAATTTTTTCAATTATTGATTTTTAGTTATACCAATTATTCTCGCACAAAAATGAATATTTTGCAGAGAAATTTTGGAGAATGATAGAGAACATTGAAACGGAGGTTTGTTGACTCCGTTTTGTTCGAAATTTGAAAAAAAAAATTCTTTCATGCTAAACTCTGTAATGTATTTGTCACTTTGAGGTTAGGTACGTTATGCTTTTTACGAGTTTATTTGTAAATTGCGAAATATTGCAGCCTAATAATTTGAACAAATCAAATATATATAAAAAGAAACCGAAATGGCCTACCTAGGTTAGTGGGCAAGACAAAAAGTTAAAATTTTAATTTTATTGCAAACGATTCCAAGCAGTAAATTATTAACTGTCAAGTTATACCAATTGTTCTCCCACTATACTGAATACTTTGCCGAAAAATTTTGGAGATTGGTAAAAAATATTGAAACGGAGGTTTGTTGACTCCGTTTAGTTAAAAAATGTTAAAAAAAGTTCTTTCATGCTAAACTAACTAAAATAATTTGACACTTGAACTTTGAAAACTCAGTCGATAAAAAGTTGAATTATTAGATATTAGTGATGAATAGCGCTCCTACCTTATCAACACATTATGTCGATATGTCAGAGAGAAATAATTACCAATCTAACCTCAAATACGATAAAGACAGTAAAAACATAATAATTATTTTTTTCTCATTATTAAACAAAATCAGAGTCAATAAAC
>UCOH01010615.1:0-12584 GCA_900474275.1 Synergus japonicus
ATATATATATATATATATATAGAAATAGTACATGAAGCGCTTTGGTTGCCTTTGAGAAAGACTTAAATGTATAAATGTATGCGTGTAAATGCCTGAACGACCAATCACCTGAAATCAATATAAATTCAATAGAGGGCGCGATTTAAATTAGCTGACGAGCGAGCATACACCGAATTGAGAGTTCTTTTTCAATTGAAAGACGAATTGAATAAGCCGAAAGACGCTACGCTCGTGGTCATATATCAGCTAAACAAGGTATCTATTTATCGCTAAATTTCCGAAGTTTTATATTTATTGGTGAAAAGGTGATCGGTGGGTTTATAATGTGTTTTCCTCTATTACAGCGTGGCGTTTTGGTTTCATTTTGATTTGGTTTTTATGTGCTTTGGATTCCATTTTTTGGTTTCCTTTTGGATTATGGCTATTTTTCTTTTTACATTTGTTGTCTTGGTTTTGATGTTTGGAGTTGTTTTAGCGAGTGATGTGGAAATCTAATGGAGACCGGCCGGCGTAGACTTGAAACACTTTTTCTTGCCTTACGACGATGGCTGTCCTAGAATAATTACTGCCTATTGATTTGAACATTGTGGATTCTGACTGGTCATCTGTCGTTGAATATCTAAGCGCAATTGACAGGTAGTGTTTCGATGTATGTGTGAGTACCGCCGCATATCTTTATCTCGTCTAAATTCGTATCTCCTTTAATTTTTATTAATTGATTTTCGTGATAATTTGTTTTATGATTCTTTTATCTGATTGCGATATTATTGTTCATGCTCTATTCATGAATTCGCTTTCTTCCATGTGAATGTGTGTATGATTTTATAACGGTCTTATTTCGTATATTGATGTGATTTGTCATAATTTTTTATGGTAGCGTCGTGCTAACGTCTCTCGTATAATCTTATGTTATTCTTTTATTACATTCAGCTGACTTTGACATTACACGTATTGATTTTCTTTCTATTTAAATTTGTATTTGTTTATCTCGCCCACCAAACCTGCCTACCACAACAATTTACGCTTTTATTATCGAATATAATTATTGCTTTTATCATGTCAAATCGAGTCTTTTACCTTTATCAAATAATAATGATCACTTTAAAATAAAATCTAACCATTTAACTGGCGAGTATACGCAGTGTGCATGACTTATAAAATAAGCACGTTACATATGCAAAAAATGGAAGCCATACACGGAAGGACTTTCTTTATCAATAAATGGTAAAAATGTATCAAACTTTAGTATTCTAGAATATCAAAACACTGTGAAAAGTGAGTTTGTATTAAAAATTAACGTTCCCCTTAAATTTTCCTAATATTCCACGTTTTGCTGAACAAAACTTTTGTTGAAGCGGGATGGAGATATCAGTGAGACAAAAGAAACGATTGTTTTTTTGCTGATGCAGAGTGGTTTAAAAAAAAACTTCGCGGACAAATTGATATTCAGAAGCTACTTCTGAACCGATAAGAAATTTTTTTTTTTATTAAAGCTTATAAAATTTCGCATTAAACTGTCTATTCATATTTTGAAAAAAAAATTTTATTTTTATTTATTTATTAACAAAAATAAAAAAAAAGAAAATTAGTTTTTTGAGTACCAAGTTTCTAGAAATACTTGTATTCAATCCCAAATACTTAGAATGAATGAAGCATCTATCTAGGAAAGTTGTACAATAGCTTAGAAATTGTTAAAAAATGTATAGAATTTGTTATGAACAAATAAGTGGGTAAAAATGGATTCATGGGTATTGACAGTGATTCATAAATTTATTCACATTAAATATGATTCATTTATAGACAGAAACCGATTTTAAACTGAATTCATGAAAAACAATAAATAATTTATTATTTTATAAACAATTGACCATATCAGGAATTTATCATGACATAAATGAAGTTTTTTCTAATGAATCGGCCAAAAATTACAGACAAATGTCACTTACTTACCAGATTTAGTCATGCAAGAATAATTAGTGATTGTTTAAACAAATTTAATTAACAAATCCACTGTTTGGTTATTTTTAGGAGTAAAAACTTGTTTTTTTCATCATAATGGAATGTAAATGACTAATTTTTAAACTTTTAGAGAGTTTACATAACAATAAATAATTTTATTTGTTAACAACAATTATATAAACAAATTTTTATCAGCTTCGACATTTTTTGAGAAAAAATTTCGTTTCTGTGATGCATGAGCAACTTATTATATAGCAATGGCTCTTTACTATCCATCAATAACAATTGATAATTATTTTAACAAATTTACATTTACTGTTTATAACTAACTTTTAAACATTTTTTTATACTTTTAAACTTTTTAATTTTGTTAATACTTTTAAACTTTATATTTTTGAAGTGAAACTTCTTTGCGCTCGTCTTGGGAGTAAAAAATTGTGTACCATTCGATATATCAATATTGTGACGCACATAGGTTTAATAAAGGACAGAGTAAATAAAGAATGGGCGAGTGAAAGATAAAGAGAACTCAAACGAAAGTTCTCGAACCTGACTTCATGATCTACGAGACGTTTGATACATTGAATTTGTAGCCAACCTAATTTTATTCAAAAATGAAGTTCCCGAGAAATGGGTGCAAGGCACAATTTTGTGTGTAAAAGAAATAAAGGGTTTAAATTTGACACGGAAATGAGGGAGTTTTATTTAAACACAATATAAACTAGCGAGACACAGTGCATTATTTGTGGAAAAAGAAACGATGCACTCGCGTAAATTTGATGAGGATGTCCCTCGGTTGTAGATTCGAAGGGAACTCCCTAAACCTTGAGGTCCTTCTTCTTCCTTTGCTCTGGCCTGGGTCTAATGCCTCGAGTCTTCTTGGTAGCGGATGCGCGCAAAACTCGTACATAGCTGCGGCGTTACGAGACATGACGAAGAAGGAGAAAAGGAAATAAAATAATTGTGTCCGCTGACGGGCGACAAATTGTGTCACATGTTCATCAAAACATCAATTATGATAATTTATTGCTCAAATTCCCAAGTAAGATAAACAATATTAGTGATGACTTAACCCTTTCAGGGGGATTTTGGTTTGTTTATTTTTATATATAATATTATTATAAAGAATTTTATTAATTGAAATATTGGTGTAAAAAAATTGTAACCACTAATGTCTAACAATAATTGAAAAATTGTTTAAGGGGCTATGCTAGTTTCTCGGATGAATAAAACAGCAATTTTTGAAGATTTAAAAAAAAGAACTACACGTTTAATCTTTCTAAAAATTTTGCAGTATTTTTCATGTATTTATCATAACATTTTTGTCAAAAAATATTCATTGAAAGCGGAGATATAAGGCGAACTCTGCATAGGTCCTTTAAAAAAAGTTGAAATACGGGTGACAGTGTCGGCCATGCCAGGCTGCTCGAAAAAAAAATTCTAGTAAACTACATGAGTTTCTCTAGAGGATAGACCTCTAGCTTTTGAAAACATTAAAAATTATAAAAATGGCGTAGTTTTGAAAAAAAATTTCACTTTTTGTTTAAAAAAACGCTCGTTTTTTGTTTATAAAAGTTGTAATTTTTTATATGACAAGAGGTTGGAGGTTTATCCTCTGAGGAAAAATATAATAAAGACTGTGTACAAATTTGAAGTTGATCGGATGATTAGTTTTCGAGCTACACCATCACCCATTTTTAAAAGTGCAGTTTTGAGAAAAACGCATTTAAAATTTTAAACGCAGATTTGATTTGCGGAAAATTTTCTCTTCTTATTGCGCAATTTAATGACGTGTTTTGCCCTGTAGCCTTTTTTATGGTTGTATGAAGGTTTTTCACTCATTTAAAAATTCTTTAGAATATATTTCTTGTTTGTTTTCTAGCACGCAATTATCTTTGCGCTAATGAACACTGCCGCTTTAAAGTGCTCCCATTTAAAAATTATTAGAGATATCGATTTAAAATTTTGGGTACTTATTTTTAGGATAATTAGCTATCGAAAAATACAAAAAATAAAAGATCGATTTTTTGAAAATGAGAAACTAGCATGGCCCCTTAAGGGCATATATTACTTACCCGATCCCTACCTTAGCGACATTTTTTTCTCTGTAACGCTGCGTCTACGTTTATTGAGATACTACATTGAAAATTTCTATTTTTGTTGCTAAAGCCTTAAGGTACGTTTGTCTGGCCCAAAATATTGACATTTAAAAAAAATACTTTTTTTCAAAAAATTTTTTTTTATTTTTACAAAAATTTAAGACCAGACAAACATACATTAGCATATTTTCTTTAATTTCATAAATTTCTCATTTGATATTTTTATAAATGTAGACGTAGCGCTACAGAGCAAAACATGTCGGTAAGGTAAGGATCGGGTAAGTAATACATGCCCTTAAATTTGTGTAAAATTTGACCCCCTCAGTGCAAGAGAAGTAAAACTTTCACGTTAAATTTTTAAACTCACTTTTGTTATTCATTGTTTTTTTTACGTGCCGTATTTGTATTATTTTTAATCTTTCACTTACTTTATTTTCATTCGCGAACAACACCGGAAACTTCACTTCTGCCTTGTGTTCTTAAACACACACCTTTTTTTAAATTTAATGTACCCACTTTCAATGGTAAACATAGTATAATTTAAGTACGTAGTATAACTATATTTAGTAGAAACTAAAATTTAGAGAAGTCACTTTAATCTAAGTGGAGATATTAGTAAGGAAATATCAGATAAACTTAAGAGAAATTAACTAACAATAAGGTAATACTAATTCTATATTTCATAAGAGCCTATCAAGCAGGGTCAGGTCATCTTTAATTCATTGGGAGGTATTAAGAAAATACTAGTCAACAGTTAAGATTAAGGTGTATACTTCAGCAGAGAAGCCTGCGTCCTCATACTTAAATTATACTTATAGCCCACCAAGCAGGCTCAAGTCACATTTACTCTACACGGAGGTATTTAAAAAATACCAGTCAAGAGTTAAAATTAAAGTGTATATCTCAGCAGACCAGCTTGCGTCATTATATTCTAAGATTGAATTTATAGTTGGATGGAAGGCTGTTACATTGACGGAGTCTCATTGCTGATGATTCTATTTTGAATGAAGGAAGCATCTTAGCAATGTCAAAGTTGCACTGGGTGTTAAGAATTTTAAGTGATGGTTGCAAAACTTGGTCTTTTGGTTTGATATTTTTCTTGGGAGCTGAGCGAGACAGCCAGCCTTTGTATAAAAGAATTTTTTGTTTACGAAGATGACGTCTTGCTTGTCGTCTTAGCAGATTGTCGGACTGGCAAATTGATTGCCAATTACGAGATACTTGAGCAACAGCCAATAGTGATTTGCTGTCCAGGCGTCGAAGTATTAGTTGGCTAACTTCTAAAGGAAGTTCGCTGATGATGTCTACATTATTTTGGACTACGCCGAAGAAGCGCATTAATTTCTTGAAGTATTCCATGTTTGCTGTAGGACTAGAAAATTGGAACTGAGCGCTACTGCCCCAGGGGAGGCCTTTTATACCTGGCGCACAGCGGGGAACCACTCGCTGATTGGCCAGTTCCCGGAATGGAGGGGCGCCCCGCTGTGCGCCAGGTATCCTTGGGGACCGGCCAATGAGAAAGTGGCTCCCCGCTGTGCGCCAGGTATAAAAGTTTTCTAGGGTCCGAACTCAGTTTCAACTATTTTTTTTAATTCACTGGGTTTTGGGGTTGTATTAGGGGTGTCAACCCCCTAAGTCAAAATAGGCATGTGTTAAAATCAAAATTATAAAAAAATATGTGACATTTTTTTTTCGAATTTAGAAACGAATTGGGGGGATCGAGACTCTGTAGCATCAAAAAAATTTATTTTTGTTATGCATTTTTGGGCCATCCTAATATACATAGGTGCATGGATATAAGTTCACGCCTGAATATTGTGGTGGTCTGGTTTTTTGGGAGTATAAGGAATCGTTGATTGTGGGTATACAGGTGCGTTGTAAAGATATCCCAACAATTTCTTGTACCCAAAAACACAGACAACTTTATTTATTATGATAAGTATGAATGAAATAAGTATCTCTCAATCCGAAAATAGTCGCATGTAACGATGTTAGCCAGGCGACCAAAACAAAATTGATGGTTACAAATTCTTTACCGAAAACTCTTCTGAAGACATTTATTCGGGCGTCAAGTTAAATTCACATATTTTTTTATTTATGTTCCTCCAATACCCGAATCAGAACGGTTTCGTTATACAATTTTTCTCGAGGTACTGATTCGTCCTACCTTCAGACATTCATCGAAATTAGCACTCATGAACTCACATAAACGTTTGACAGAATACTCATTTCACGAATAATTAAGTGTAGTTTCATTCCTCGGTACATATAATTTTATATGAGGTTGATTCGCACGATAACGTTATAGGAATTCCTTTACCTTTTCGATTCCTATCCTATTCCCTTGCAGCTTCTTGGTTTTATATAACAAAAGTAAAATCACGAGCGTCCTCGTGATCCCAAATCTTTGTCACTTTCCCGCAGGAAGAACTCTTGATGTGTCCCAGGACTCAAAATCAAAATCAGTTACACCAAAGACGAATTAAGTGATGCGGTAATATTACTCTTGAAACCAGGGTAGCTTTCCCCTCTACAGGGACGCAAATATAAATTTTTTTGAATCAATATTCATTTATGCCCTTTCTCTCTGATATCTTTGTGTACATTGCAATATGCTATCAATTAATTAAAAATAAGGGTGCATATCATGTCACATGGGGCAAGTGTTTCTGCGGCATGTCACAATTGCGGCATCTTTACCCATCATAACCACTATTCGGAATTATATCCTTTATTCATATATATATAGTAATTTAAGTATAAATAATATATATTACTTATGCATAAATTACCTTGAAATCAAATGGAATAATAATTAGCTGGGTGAGAAATGCCAGTGGGGAGGATTGCCGCAGTTTTTCCATCTTTAGAAATACTTAGAGTGAATTTTCAGAGATGAGAGATGCTAATGGGGAGACTTGTCGTTGGTGAGAGATGCTGCAAATGTGACAATTCATCCTGAGAGACTGGTCGCAGATGCAGTGATCACAAGACCTTGGATTTTTCGGCCCCCACTCTACGACCCACGAGCTCATGCTATCTTTCTCTATCAATAGGTTTGTGACTTTGTGTTGCTAGAGAGAGAAATTATGTGAGACTAGCCGCAGTTTTGCCACTTTGATGTGGACTTCCAAATTTTTCTCGGGTGAGAGATGCCGCTGGGGAGACTTGACGCGGACGAGAGATGTCGCAGAGGTGATAATGAGTCCAGAGAGACTTCCCGCACTTTTGCCACTTTGATGTGGACTTAAACCTTGCTACACCCGGTCAAAAATGAAATAAAGACCCGCGAAGTCACTGTCACCGCCCTCACAGAAACGCACAAGCACATGAGCGCTTAATCAATTGATTAAGAGGACTCATGGGCTTGATGCACTGAATGCAACTGGGGAGTCACGCCCCTAAAGTTGAAAACCGAGGAAGGCAATTAAAACCTTTCTGAAGAGAAAATTTTTAAAGGTCATAGGCTACAGCAAAGCCAAAAGAGGTTAAAAGGAGTAGCGGGGCAGTAGACGGCGCGCCATTGGGAAAGGTGGTTGGAAAGGCTACGCCCCGGGCATTGAGGCGCTTTGCGAGGGAGGATAGCCGCAAGGAAGAGGGAGAGTCTTAGCGATAGCCGAGAAAATGGCTAGTTTAGGTGTTTACTTTTTAGTTTTAGATTTTTAGATTTCGTCCGATTTTCGAGCGCTTCAGACCTCGCTTCCAACTTTTCGTTCGTAATCGAAGACTAATTTTAAGCCTGACTGTAAATCGGTTATTTTAATAATCCGAGTTATAGCACTTGTGTAATTGCGAAAGCGAAAAACGAAATCACTACTTACGCGTCGTGTTCAAAGCGCGTTAGTTCATAAAGCACATTTGTAAACTTTATTGGTCTAATCGCGAAATGAATAATAAAAAAAATAAAAAATAAATTATAAACTATCTTATTATAAATTATAAATTATAACTATTATAAGCAATAAACTATCTAGTGCGACTGAAATAAAGTGTGTGCCTTTTATTCATTTTTATCTCCACCTCGTCCCAAACAATCGTAAAGACGTCGCCAAATACTATGACGTCTTTATGACATCATAAAGACATCCTATGTCCATGTCTTTAAGATGTATAAATGTCGTAACGATGTCGTAAAGATGTCGTTAAATGTGCCCACTGGGAGATGTGACAATGAGTCCTGGGAAACTTGCTGCAACCTGAACACTTTGATGTGGTCTTAAACATTTTTTCGGGCCAGAGATGCCGCTGGGGAGACAATAAATCCAGGGAGACTTGCCGGACTTTTGACATTTTTATTTGACTTATAAATTTTTTTGGAAGGAAGAAATGCCACTGGGAGACTTACCTCTGGTGAGAAATGCTGCAAAAATGCCAATTTTACTGTGAGAAATGCCACACGGAAGAAAAGTCGATGGATTGATTTGCCACACGTGTGACATAACGCAGAGAGACTTGCTCCATGTGATATGATATGGACCCAAAAAAAAAATATTTTTTTAAAACGAAAGGAGATACATAAGGTTGAATTTGAATAGAAAAGAGTTAAATTGAAACAAAGAAGAAGACATTCAAAAAGATAGGTTTATAAATAGTCTGACACCTGTGACAAAAGTTGCCATTTGTGGAATTTGGATATAATTCAGAATACAGAAATTCCTCTATACTTAGTGAATCATAAGAACGTTTATAGTATTCACAAACAAAACAAAGATACACACACATACACCAATTTTGCTCCTTCGAAAGTTCAATCTAACAGTAAAATCAATGCAACTATAAGCCCAGGATATTATAGTAAGCAAGCTTAGAACTATCTTATACTACCTATATTATGTCATTATGTTCGTGATTGAATAATTTGCAAAATCGTTTTGAAATTCTTTACCTATAAACATTAGTGAAAAGATTTTATGGTGGCTTATTTTTGTCGGAATACTATTCTTTATTTATTTCAACAATTGTAAGACCCATGTATACCACCTTCAAATTATTTACAGCCTATTATCATCAATTAACACATTTATATATTCTTTATTATTAAAAAGTAGAGTCTAATATGTTCATCTTTCCATACAAATCTGCTTGAAATCAGAACTCAACGCACACAGTTGCCTTAAAATAGACTGCCTCGAATGAAGAAATTTACGCACCGATGAATATAATTTTCAAAATATTTAATTAGTTCTTCTCCAATGAAAGCGAGAATTGAAGATAGATATCCAATGCCCAAAACAAAAGCAAGCTGTATAAATAATTGTTTTGATTTAAATTCTTCTTTCGTGTCACTTTTTTCCAACTCTACAACTTTCGATGTATAATTCCTTGTCCACTGATCGACTAGTCCAGACTGTGATAATCTTGATAATAGCTTGTCAACAGCAGGAATGTACGGAGATTTTGTTGCAAAGTTGAAATGCAAACTATACATTCCTAACGTTTCCTTTACAATCTTCAGCATGGGACCTCCATTTACATTTTTGTACTTTTGCATTGCAATTTTCGCGATACGTTCTCTAGTGATGCAACATATATTTTTGAACTTCACTACCAATTCTATACATTCCTCATGAGAAGAAACTATCTTCGCTTTCTTCAACAGAGTTTGAATTATGGAAGTGCTACTCTCATTGAATACACGTATATAACCTGGCAACATTATGGGTGTGAATTGAGATTTACTTAATTCTTCCAGTGTATCGATTTTCAGTTCAGTTTTTGACACAAATGCCACGTTTGTTAAGTCACCATAGATGTTAGAAGAATATAACCAGAATCCGATGAGAAGGAAGACAAATGCTATTCTTTCAGAATTCCTGTGAGGTTCTCGAGGCACCGTTTGTCCCAGCATCATTTGCAGTATACTATGCCATGGCAAAACGTCTTCTTCAAATTTCAAGATATGTAATACCATCGAAATTAGGAACATGGCCAGGATTATGTGTAAACAGTTCGCTTTGAAGGAGATTGATAGAGTTTTTCTTGATAAAATAGGTATCAGTGCATGGTACTGTTCTGTTCCTACATCTTTACTATATTCTACACTGCAGTTATATAATTTTACCCCAATGTTCGTCATTAAATTAATTTTATGCTGCTGAATCTGTTTAGCTAAACCAGTCGATTTAAGTCGATTACAGTCTATATTTCCCCACCATTCCTTCTGAGAAGGAACCTCTGAAATCCTAAAATTCAGCTTTTTTGATAAAACTTTCACAGTCGAAGCTTCCGGTCCATAAACATCGACAGGATGTTTAGAAGCATTGCGTTTTACGTAGAGGTAAGGAGGGTAATTGAAAGAACCCACTTTCATCTCGAATCCGTGCATATTCTGTACTTTGTCAGGAAAAAGGAGTCGCTTTGTCGAGAACATTCTTTGGACGTATTCCTCTGAGAAAGGATTGAAGTAATGCACTGTTGCTATCATTCGACAATTTTCCCAGTACTGATTGGATCTGTTGCAAGTTTCTCTGATCTCTAGAACCGTAAAGTCCAAGACTTGTTTCGACCACATTGTCCTAAGCAATTTTTCGTATCGAAATCTACCTTCTCCGACTGAGACAATCATTAAGTACTTTGGACGAACTACTTTCGATGATACTTTTATGAAGAATTCCTTTAAAGATATTTGTAAAGTGTGCAAGTTATCTTTTACAGAATGAACTATTATGAAAAAAGTTGTTGATTCAATATTCGAGTGGGATGGCCATTTTGACCAAACTGGATCTACCGAGGAATCATTCTCTATATTGATGACAATGCTTGGAATTTTCAGTTGAACTCTTCGTAGAATTTCTTCAGTTGATGCACTATGGTTGGCAAGGTTTTTTTCACTGAACAAAAGAACATGATGGTATCTATATGACTCTTTCTGTACGTGCCCAACAATTATATTGTTGAAAGTTGTTCTATTGAAGACACCAATGGCATTTTCTATAAATATCGCTATTAACAAATGGATTACTAATTTGTATTTGATGAACATTTTGAATTTTCTTATCCACACATGCTAAGACGATATCACTTCTCTGTTCGCATTTTGCTTTATTTTAGAAATGTTTATATAGTCTCAAAAGTTCTTCACAGTTCATAAAAAATGCCTTATCTTTCACAGATATGGAATTTAGTACGTACCTGATTAATATAACATTATTTGAAATAACGTATTACACAATAATTATTTTATTTAACAAAAAAATGTGTCTCTCGGCTTTATAAATCTGGATTAATATTGGATTAACGTATATGTTTTCGAATTCAACCGGCTGGATAATTAGAACTATAGAACACGTCCACCTTATTGTAATTTTTTTCCTCGACTGACTTCATATTTGCTACTAGGGTCAAAGTGTGGTAATTTTTATAAAATACAAATAAAATCAATAGCAATTTTGTACATATGGCAATAATGAATTTTTTGGCATTAGCCTGCGGATAGAATATTGATATAAAAGTTATTAAGCTTCGTTTCTTAGGTCGAGGCGAAATCGACAATATATATGGGTCATTCCACGAGATATTTACCCCTGAAGAATAGATTCGTCTAAAATATTTTTTTTTCTATTCTACAAACAAAATAAACTGACACGTATTTTTTTATTTTGATATGATATGTGAAATTGTTGAGATATTAATTCTTAAAGTCACGAAATCGGAAGAAGAAAACGGTATCTACTGAAAATGTTGATGATTGCTTGTCGCTTTCGAGTACCTTTTAATGCAATAAAATAATTTGTTTATTTATATGAAAATTTTGCAATTGTTTCAAAGAAATGTCATTATCTCAAAATTGGTTTTCGCGAAATTTATGTAATTTGATACAAATTTATATCATAGACCACAGCAGTTCTGATAAATTTTCAGATTGGTGGGCGAAATACTTTCCGAAATATGTTCGATTATGTACTCTCACGTCAGTCCCGATCGTCGCGTCGCACAGTGTTCCGGATCGGTGTTTTTTTGTTCAAAATCCGCTACAGCTTACAATTCTCAACCGATTTGGTAGTTTTTTACATTCTCATCAGAGAAGGTATTAGATTTGTGTAAAATTTGACCCCCCCAGTTTTTGTCAAATGTCCACGTTTTGGGACCCCCTGAACCCGAAAAACATGTTTTTACGAATGTGTCTGTCTGTCTGCCTGTGTGTCTGTGTGTCTGTGTGTCTGTTTGTCTGTGTGTCTGTTTGTCTGTGTGTCTGTAGATTTTTAGTTTGTGAGCACGATAACTTTCGAAAGAATTGACCGATTGGATTGTCCTTTGGTATACTCTTTTAGTGTCCTAAAATGAAGGTCAAGTTCGTTAGCCAGCTATTTTGGATAAAAATTCAAAAAGTTGGAGCATTTTGAAAAATTTTGAAACCACTTTTTTTCTTAATTTGAAAATTCTAATCACGGATGTTCATAGTACTCAAAAAGTCGAACAATTTTTCTTAATTACTTTTTTGGATAAAAAAAAAATTGAAAGACTTATAACATTTTGAAAATAAAAAAAAAATAAAAGAAAACTTAAATTAAAAGACAAGCAACGCAC
>UCOH01010616.1:0-13818 GCA_900474275.1 Synergus japonicus
TAAGTGCTTGGTTCTAACTGTCAAGATTTTGTGAATGTTTGATTAAAAGCTACATGGTGTTATTCTGCTTTCAATTCTGAAGAGAAAAGTCTCTAGAATTGTTTTAATACGATGAATAGTTTCAGAGATATGAGGGTTTGTATCTAAGGCGCCTTAGACTCTTGGAGCCAAAATCTAAGCCATCTAAGGCATTTAAGGCGTGGAGCCTCAGAATTAGGAGCCGACAACTGAAAGGTCTTTAGTTGATGAAAGACAACGTTTTGGTACCTCAGAAAGTATTATCTATTAGCTAAAGTATTTTTTTTTAATTAGAAATAATCTCAGCTGAAAGAAGCGACTTGGAAATTCTCGTCTGTCTTGATTGTGAGGTTTGTTCACATGAACTCGCGAACGCAAAGGGCTGAAAACGTCTGCTATCGAAACGACTAGACAGAAATCCGTCATGGCGTGCCAGCTGTCCAACGATTCATGATACCGAACCAACGACCTTTAATTTGATCAGCCCGGGTCGACCAACTTCTGCTGAGTTTACCTTTCATCGATTCCCATGATTAATTTCGGAAACTTCCGTAATTACTATCATTTAGGAGAATGTATATGCGGGGACAACTTTGTTGTGAAAGTTAGACTAGAATTTTCGTGAAATTTACAATGTGTTTGAAAGAAAGCAAGTACCACCATTAAAAAAGAAAAAACTGGCATTAATAGTTTGAGCAGTAAAAAGCTCACAATTTTTAATTCTACACTTTTACAACAGGTAACTTTACTTCACAATTCCCTCGAGCCGGTTTTTTTAAATTAATTAAAAAAAGGAAAGCGATACTCAAATTTTCAGGTGGTTGTTAGCTCGTGAGATAGAACAAGGTTTCGCAAAATACGAAATTTTAAATTTAGTTGCTCGGCAAATAACAGAAATATATTTCACCAGACTGTGTTTCTTTAATTGGACCAACATGGAAGTGCATGTTTTAATTATGATAATTATCGGTCAATTAATGATATTCAATAATTACTTTGATTAACAGTTGACCAGTTTATGCTATTGCTTTTAAATTGCTATTAACGTTAATATAATTATCCTGGACACCAAACAAGAGTTTCAGCTCCAAGTTATCTAAACGAGAAATAAAGACATCAAAAATTCAATTGACTCAATAATTGGAATCCTAATCAATACAACGAGATCAGTCAACTGTGTATGGCTGAATGTCGAGGGAGAGAGAACTCGAGAGGGAAAATAGCGGAAATAGGGGAGGGTGGTTCTCCCATGGGAGCTTCTGTAGGTACAGTTAGGTACACACAGACGGGTTCGTACCTATCCACATGGGGTATTTCACTTCAGTACAAAGAATTATTGGCTCTCATTCTCCAAACGGGAGTTACCTATACTGTCTGTCCGGCTCACCTATTGCCAACCACCCCCAGCCTCCCTCCCACCCCATGTCTACCACCCACTATCGGCGTTCACCTACGATGGCAAAATACACAGCAGAGGAGCAGAGAAATCCCATCCCCGATCTCGCCCACGCCATTTCATCCCAGATTCAATTTTTTACAGCTTTTATCTGAATATGAGCAATAGAAAGAATGGGGCTTCAATCTGGGCTCAGTTAGTTACGGTGGGAGGAGCCAAACTTCAAATTACTGCGTCATCGCAAAGTTTAATCATCTAAGGCTCTAAGTGCTTGGTTCTAACTGTCAAGATTTTGTGAATGTTTGATTAAAAGCTACATGGTGTTATTCTGCTTTCAATTCTGAAGAGAAAAGTCTCTAGAATTGTTTTAATACGATGAATAGTTTCAGAGATATGAGGGTTTGTATCTAAGGCGCCTTAGACTCTATGAGCCAGGATCTAAGCCATCTAAGGCATTTTAGACGTGGAGCCTCCGAATCAGGAGCCGACACTTGAAAAGTCCTTAGTTGGCGAGAGACATAGTTTTGGTACCCCAGAAAGCAGTATCGGATCAATAAACGTTAGAGAAAGTCACCAGGGATGTTTCAGATATTGTAGGAGCCAAAATGTAGTTCAACATAATTTCTTGCTTCATATTATTGGAGCTGAGTACAATTCGCTGCTCGAAATAATGGAAGCTCTATTAAACTTGTTGCTCCTAATTGTGGGAACTCAGTAAAGGCTGGTGTTCCAAAGTATTGGGGCTGAACAAAACTTGATGCTCTTAATTAATGGAGATCAATAAAATTTGATGCTCCTAACTATAAGAGCTCAGCCAAACTTGATATCCCATATCAATAAAGCTCAGCAAACCTTGAGGCGGTCCTAGCTGAGCCAGCGGTGGTGCAGCTCCGCCTAGATCAATCTGAGCCGAGCTATAGTAGAGGTTTCGTTGAAAGGTTTCTTTTTAATTTAGCAGTTTAGTTCTAAACCCACAGCACCATTGCCGAAGACCATTTTTCTTCCGGTCTACTAACGGTAAGATGGCGCACATGAGAAGTGAATAGCGTCTTAGGAAGTTGAGACGCTCGCTACTTTCTTTCTTCACAATAGATCATAACCACACAATGGACCGGTAATGTAGCCCTTTGGAGAATCTGTACGTACTTTACGGGAAACGGTGGCCTTTATATGGGCCGGGTCACGAATGCGCTATTCAATCAGACGAGTGTGTCCCTCGAATGCAAACCTGGCTTTAATCTAAACACGAGAGTCTGAAAGCTGCGATTGCTGATCCACAAACGAGGCACTCTATGTGTATCGATCTTACTAGTCGCATCAGCGATACTGAAATAGTAAAGTACCTCTTTCACCAGTTTTGCTTTCAGGTGACACGAACTCAAACAAGCGTCCTCGTGAAAATATAATTCGCTAAACTCCAAGCTCCATTATTTCCTTAGTCGTTAAAAATGTGTTCATCGGCAATCTTGAAATCTTCCAAGTGAATTTTATCGAAAAATTCAATTACCTGGCGCAAGAGTATGTACTCCGCAGTGATCTACATCCATGGCCTATTTATTCAAGTGATTAGTGTTTGCTTCCGCCCTACATAACGATATCTATGCACATTCCAGTCAAGTGCGTAATGTCCCATGTACACGCGAACCACGACCGCAAGGAGATACCCTTTTGTGATATACACGAGGTGCGGTCCTAATAAAATGACTTCTAGAAACGTAAATCACACTTAATTGAAATTAAAACAGAATCTAGATTCCGCTCCGTCATTTATTTAGGAGTCCTGTTCCCTTTTGAATAATGTTGGAGAATCTTCTTAGGAATGTCTCTAGGGAACAATAGAATATCGGGTTTAACCGTATGATGTAAGCTGGAATTGAGGCTTGAAATGGCCGTGATTGGGCGCGCGACCAACATCCGGCTCAGGACGGATGGACCGCGAATTACGTGAAACGTGCTTAACGTTTCGGCACATGGTATGCAGGCCCCCATTCCAAATATAGTCTAAAATGGAAGCCAACAAGACAACGTAAGAGCAGAAAGCTCAAGAAAAAATTCTCTTTCAAAGAATCACATCAATCTCTGAAAAACAGTCTGCCCTAGTGGAAAGATAGCACATAAATATCTTTTACTGGCTCAGATTACGCAGTTGACCTCAGAAGTTGTCTGGGTCGATATTCCACGGATTGGTATTCGTGGTATCTTTGAAGAACGATCGGCCCGAATTCCCCGGATTGTATGGACGGGCGACGAATAGTTTGTGGACTCAGCGAATAGCCCAGGTGTCTGCGATGAGTTGGAGGCCGCTGGGGAGGCTTCCAACCCATTCCAGACTGTGGGAGTTACTCGACCAAGGAAAGGAGTTTGATGGTGTGCTCGCGACCCAATTTAAATCACGATGTATGACGGGTATATATTCCAGTAATGTATCCCGTCCAATTCCAATTCGAGCCTCGCACAATGGTTCGCAAAGCACGCTGCTCGACCCAGGTTCACCGGTCTAGGAAACCAGTGGGTCAGAGAAGGAGAGAAAACAGTTGGGGTGAAGAGGACAAGGGCGAGTCCGCAGTTAATTAGAGAAGACGTATAACCCAGCTGCCATGCCACTTCATCTCCCGCCGATATGGACCAATCTCAGTCACTAGATAATCAGCCAGCGTTCCGATGTTTCCTATAATCAATCCCAGCTTCAGTACCACAACGTAAATCTCCGAGGTCTGCAACACGGAGGTAATCCGCACATTTATTGCCGAGAGTCTCGACTGTCCAATTTTGGAGGGAAATATGTTTGAATCAGAAGCTCGCGTTGCCCACTTTATCAAAATAGGATTCCTTCATGCTACGGCGAATTATGGGACAACGCAACTCGATGCTCCTAGTTCCCGGAGCTTAATTAAACTGGAGCTTCCAAATTGTTGGAGCTTAATAAAACCTGGTCCTCATCATTCTTGGAGCTTGGAAAAACTTGGTGGGACTGGTTTTAGGAGCTTGACAAAACTACGGCTCATATTAAAAGGAGGATGTGAAAGGGATTGAATACAGATGAAAATAGACGCAAATAGTGGTGGTAAAGTGTTAAATTAGCGTTTTGGAGCACTGGGAGCGTTGACACTAGGGAGCACAATAACAGGAGCTTCTTCAGCAGTAGCGACGCTGATTGAACGATAAGATTACAATAAACCGGTGATGAAAATCTAGCTGAATCATCTCTCTATAACTCACCTCGACAGAGGACTGCTGATGATGTAGTGTGTATAGTAAAATATGCTGGCTACGGAGACGAGGAGTAGGGCAGCGACGCAGCGTTTGACCGTTGTCTGCTTGACGATGAATCGCGGTCCAACGACGCCGAAGAGCGGGACGCCAACCTCTCCTGCGGGAATCTTCATCACGTTTGAAGCCTTAAATCTCACCAGCAACTCTTTGCAGCTTTAGGCGATTAATTGACCGCTTGATCTTGATCTTGATCAAACTCCCTTCTTTCTACAAATTTACAGCTATACACTTCGAAGTCAAATAAATACTAATAATAATTTCCTCTCTCTTCTTTTCTACCAATCAATTGCTTTTTCCGGATCTTCGACACGGATTACGTCATTAGAAAGGAAGCTGGAATAGCTTTTCCCCTTTTATGGCACACTTAAGAGGCCTCAGCCTTAAAGTCCTCATCGCCACTTGTTGCTTGGTGAGGACGCGACCGCCATTTTGCTGTTGGCACAGAATGGCGTCGTCCATGGCGGCCCTCTCGTTTAACCCATCTGGCCGAGGCGGACCTGCTCCTATTTCTTACTCCTCCTGTTCATCAACTCGCGGCTTGCGGGAAAGCGACTTCCGGCATCCCTCTAGTGGCGAGGCGGGAAACGCGGTGCCGCGAAGTTTGAACTGAACTGCGAAGGTCGTTTGTTCAAGAAGGTCCGACCAACCCTTTTTCACCAGCTGGACGCTCGTAAATACTAGAGTGTACTTTATTCCTCGCTCTTCTATTCCTTTCTCTTCCTGTCAATTAGAGACGATGGAGAGCTCCGGCTTCCGGTGAGGAGCGATGCCAGACCCTCGGAAATTACTGAGTCTATCGATTCTCGGTTGGTTAAGTAGAACTCTGCTCCATGTCCTGCAACGAAAAAATTAGGGGATTAGTTTAAATTAATGAATGAGGATCATTTATTAATGAATGATTAGTGTGTCTCTTTATGAGGCTTGTCCTTTATATTATAATTAGTTGCAAGAGTGTTGCAATATTTAGAAGACGGCAACTAATGTCGTTAGGGAGGATTAGGGCGCTTGTGGAACTTCTATAAATAGCAATTTCATTCCAGACGAAGTAAAATCTCGAACGAATGAGAGATTCATCTCATCCCCTGACTTTACTGCATTTGCCAGATTAAAACGGCGTTCAGGTACGTCTAAATATGTGTAAATATATTTATAGATAGAATCGCGAGTGAGTTGGCGTAAAGGGAGAGGAGCGGGGTGGGTTTTTCTAAATTAAAGTCGATTGAATGTCAGGTTCGATTCAGGTCTTCAGTATTCGACTACCAAATAAAAATCCTCTGTTTACTTTCCTTATATTTACTTTAGCAGATGATTTTTTTTATAAAAAAAGTGTGTGTGGGTTTGTTGGATCCCTAAAATTTCACAAAAATATTAGAAATTCTTTAGAATTCGTTCAAATATGAAAACTCTTGGAAACCTCTTGAAATCTGCTTAAAATTCTACAAAAATGTTCAAAAAATAAATCTCCCGGAATCCATGTGAAGAATTCGTGAAAATTCTACGAAATTTTTTAGAAATCATAAAAAACTTTTGAAATCCCTCAATAAAACTCCCGGACAAGCTACAAACAAAACAACAATATATTAAAGTATATTTTTTATTGTACTATTAAAACGATGTAAAAGCGAGCTTAAGAGATTTAATAAAAATTTCAAATTTAAAGTTTGTAATTTATTGAAGCCCATCACTCGCTACGGTGGTAAGTTATTGGCATTCGATGGTCGTTTTTAATATATTTCAGAGACATTATCTCACGAGGGCTCTCTTGCTCGTAAAATTCTTTGACACAGAAGTCTACTAAATTCAATGAACGTCAAAATAACTGTTTCCAAATGGAACTGGAAATCGGGTTGTTAAATTAAATATTAAATATTCCCTCGAATATTCCAAAGGAATAAGAGATATAAAATCGTAAAGCAAGACGAATTTTCTTTTCGCTCGTGGAAAAGGTGAAAAGGAAGAAAACGTTCGAAGTGTAGGAAAAAGGGAAAATATTATTAATGTCAATGAAGCTGGGGTCGGAAAATACGAGCAACAAGATCTTTTAAGTATAATTAAATTCCGTGAAAGGACTCTAACCTTCACTGTCGAGAAAACTTGCTCATTACATGCTATGAGAAAGACTGTAATCTCATTTTTTTCTTTTTCAAGTTTTTCTAGTCTTGGGAGCGAGAGAAGATATCAATATTTCTATCATGAAAAATGTCAGGTCAACCCTCAAGGGATGAGAGAGATTAACTTCCGCGTAAAAACGAACAAACGATATTCTTTAGGTTTTTTATTTTTTAATATTTTAAAAACTATCTCGTGGTAACTTTTTTTATTTAAACTTCAAGTCTTTTCACAGACTTCAAAGTTTCTCCTTTTCCTCATTTTTGCTCAAAGAATATATTAGGAATAAATTTCAAAGAATTTTAAGGCCATGTAAGACTTACCCAATCCCTACCTTACCGACATTTTTTTGTCTGCAACGTTACGTCTACATTTATTGAGATATCAAATTGAAAATTTCTGAAATTAAAGAAAATATATTAAGGTATGTTTATCTGGTCTTAAATTTTTGTAAAAATAAAAAAATAATTTTTCAACAAAATTTTTTTTTATTAATGTCAATATTTAAGACCAGATAAACGTACCTTAGTGCTTTAGCTTCAATTTCAGAAATTTTCAATTTGATATCTCAATAAATGTAGACGTAGTGTTGCAGACAAAACAATGTCGGTAAAGTAGGGATCGGGTAAGTTTTACATGGCCTTAAGGGATTACACGAAATTTTATTGGATTTTCAACAATTTTTAAGTAAACAAGATTTCAAGAAATTTTAAGTAATGGGAAATTTTAAGCAGTTTTGGTTTTAGAAATATTTTTTACAATTTCCGGTACTTTAATAAGTTTCAGAAATTTCTTTTAAATTTCTTTAAATTTTGTAAAATCACTTGATATTCCTTGATTTTCATTAAAATTTTACAAAATATTATTATATTTCTTATAATTACTTAAAATTCTATTCCCTTCAATTTCGCCAAATTTATATACTCAAAATCCTATGAAATCTCAGAGAATCTGATTTATTCTTTTATTTAAAAAAATTTTTAATTTTATAAAATCCATTGAAACCCATAAAAGTAAGTAAAATTACTTAATATCCCACAAAATATTGCAAAATTCCTTAAAATTACTTAAAATCCTACAAAATATCTCAACATAACTTAAAAATCTATAAAATATATTAAAATTATTCTTTTTTTTATAAATCACTTAAAATTCAGTGGAATTTTTTTAATTCCCTTAAAATTACTTAGAATCCCATGAAAACCAAGAAATACCTTTAAATTTCGTAAAATCACCACAAAATAACTTACAATTTCTACAAAATTACTTAAAATTATTATTTTTTTTATAAATCACTGAAAATTCGATGGAATTTTGTAAAAGACGCTTAAAATTACTTAAATTCTCATGAAAAGCAAATAAATCCTTTAAATTTCGTAAAATTACTTAAATCTTTTAAAAGTCCTTAAAATTACTTAAAATTACTTAAAATCCCATGAAACGCAAGAAATACCTTTAAATTTCGTAAAATCACTTAAATCCTTTAAAAGTCCTTCAAATTACTTAAAATTACTTAGAATCCCACGAAAAGCAAGAAATTTCGTAAAATCACAAAATAACTTAACATTATTCTTTGTTTTTTATAAATCACTGAAAATTTGATAGGATTTTTTAAAGTCCCTTAAAATTACTTAAAATCTCATGAAAAGCAAGTATATCTTTTAAATTTCGAAAAAGCACTTAAATCCTTTTAAAGTCCTTCAAATTACTTAAAATTACTTAAAATTACTTAAAATTACTTCAATTTCACAAAATATCATTAAATCCTTTAAAATTACTCAAACCCCATTAAATTGTATTGAAATTCTTAAAATTTCTGAAATTTTAACGAAATTTCTAAAGTCTCTTGAAGTTCCATCAAAATTCCGCAAAATACCATCAAATTTCTTTAAATTATTTAAAATCCCATGAAACTCATAAAAATATTCTTTACGAACTTCATATATTTTTCTCGTTTCGCAGTCTTACCGAGTTCAATAATTTCTGAAATGTTGGTTACATACGCGAGCGTACCTGAAAAAAAAAAAAAAAAAAGCGAGACTAGGATAGGTGTAGAAAAATATTGAGGGTAGGGGGTGGAACGTAGCAAATAGAAGAACTGAATGAGAAGTTGGGGGTGGGGGTCGAGTATAAATACACTTACGCAGCATAAACTGCACGGCTGCAGGGGTCGAGCGTCGCGGAAAGTAATAATATGAAAATCCGGCTGCAATATTCGTCCTACGAAGTGGTCTCGAGAAAGAAAAACAACTCGTAAATAACCGCGCTATTCCGCCAACAGCAGCGGATAGGTATCTCTTATTTAAAGAGCAGTTTTCCTCTCCTTCAACATCTGCTCGTTTCTACAGCGTTAATTAATTTTTTGAATAAATATTAACAGAAATTAATACACGCTGAACCAAATTTATATCCTCGAAATTCGTTTTCTTCAAATTATAGGAAAAATATAATAATTAGACATTTTTTCTCTCTGTAGAGCTACTCATTTCTCAAGTATTAATATGCGTACAGAGCTGAAAAATATCTATGTCCAATAATTTTTGCATAAATTGAGTCGGTTTAATTTTAGGATTTTGATTTTTTCGCTTTATAGCAAAAATATACTCTAGATATATACTATTCGTTGGGTGAATATTTTATAGTTGATAATAGGTCTTCTGAAGTCTAAAAGACACCCTAAAAACTTTCATCCCCCTATATTATAGGGAATTCACCCCATATCATCTCTTAGATCAAGAAACTTCAGCAAAATTTCTTTAATTCGTTGAGTCGAAATTTTATTCCTGATAATAAGACTTCTCAATATTAAAAGGTACCCTAAGAAGTTTCATCCCCCAGCTCATTTGGAACTTACCCTATTCTCACAAAAAACTTTTTGGTTTAAGGGATGATGTGAGGGTGAGTTCCAAATGAGCTGGAGGGATGAAACTTTTTGGGATTTTTTTTACCATTGAGAAGACTTATTATCAACAATAATATTTTGACACCTCGAATTAGAGAATTTTTTAATATTAAGGGATGAATTAGGGTAAGTTCCAAACTTTAATTTTCGTTTGCAACGTATATAAACGAAAACGTTTAATTTATTTTCAAAGCGAACGCGCGCCCATTTACGTTCTTTTTCAATATTTTATAACTTATTATATTTTATTTCTATAATCTTTTAAAATTTATGTTAAACTTCGTGGAAATCACTAAAAATTCCAAGAAACCTTTGAAAACCTGTGACTCGCTTAAAATTCGTTAAAATCCCTTAAATTTTTCAGAAACTTCTTGAGATTCTTTTAAATTCAATGACATCAATTCAAATATCTTCAAATTCCAGAAAACCATTAAAAATTCCAGATAAATTTTTAAACACATAAATCTTCGGAAATTCCTGTTAAAATTCATGAAAATCTCTAAATCTTCCTGGAAACCTTTTGACATTCCATGACAAACTTTAAAATCTCTTAAAATTCCCAGAAAATTTTTTGAAATTTTAGGGTAACATTTAAAATCTCTTTTATATTCCTTAAAAATATTATATAGAAATTTTATAAAATTCCATGAAATCCTTCAAAATTCTCACAAAATCATTTAAATATCAGAAAAATATCTCAAAATCACTTAAAATTATTTAAAATCTCTTAAAATTCTTCAAAATCATTAATCTCTTGAAATCCATGTTAAAATTAGTGAAAATCCCTTAAAATTATTAGATATCTTATCAAATTCCATGAAATCCTTTAAAATTTCATAAAATCTTTTAAAAATCAGAAAAATCTCTTGAAACCCATTAAAAATATTAGAAATATCGAAAAATTACATAAAATCCATCGCAAATTTTAGAAATCTTAAAATAAAAATTTTTTAATTTAAATTTAAATTGTTAATTCTTTCAAACCCCTTGAAACTCCTTCAACCCGTTTTAGATTCCTCAAAATTTCACAAAAACCTTAAAAATCGCTTGAATTCGTCGAAATTTTTTTAAATTCTTTAAAATGTCTTAAAATTGCATGAATTCCTTTAAAATTTCACGAAATATCCTGAAATCTCGTAAAATTTTAAGAAAAGTTTCAAAATCATAAATCTTTTGAAATCCACAATAAAATTCATCAAAATCTCTAAAAATTCCTAGAAACCTCTAGAAATGTGAAATTCCTTTACATTTAAAATCCCTTTAACTCATTAGAAATCTTATCAAATTCCATGAAATTCTTTAAAATTTTGCAAAATATTATATTCCTTATAATTACTTAAAATTATATTCCTTTAAATTTCGTCAAATTTATATATATTTCAAATACCATGAAATCTCAGTGAATCTCATGAAATATCTTATTTTAAAAATCTTTAAATTTTGTAAAATCCTTTGAAACCCATAAGAGTCCGTAAAGTTACTTAATATCCATAAAATATTGCAAAAATCATTAAAATTACTTAAAATCCTACAAAATATCTCAAAATAACTTAAAAATCTACAAAATAAATTAAAATTATTCTTTTTTTTTTTATAAATCACTGAAAATTCAATGGAATTTTTTAAATTCCCTTAAAATTTCGTAAAATCACAAAATAACTTAAAATTATTCTTTGTTTTTTATATATCACTGAAAATTCGATGGAATTTTTTAAAGTTCCTTAAAATGACTTAAAATCTCATGAAAATCACTTAAATTCTTCAAAAGTCCTTCAAATTACTTCAAAACCCTTAAAAAATGTACAGTTTTTTGAAAACCGTTAATATTTGACAAAAACCTTCAAAATCTTTTAAAAATCATGAAAAGCTTTTGAAATTCCTCTATAAAATTCCCGATAAAGTTTTAAATTCCTTATTTAAATCCCACAAAATACATATTTTAAAAAGTAATAAAAGTACCTTGAATTCCGAATGAAATCTGATCAAAGTCGTAAAAAATTCTATAAATTCTCAGAAAATTCTTGAAATTCTTTAAAATTCTATGATAACATTTCAAACCAATAACATCTCCTATGAAATCTTTAAAAAATCCGTAAAATTCCCTTAAAATTCCTTGATTTTCAATGTATTTCGAGTTTAGACTCTCGACAAAATAATTATTAACGAAACCAAATTTAAAATTTAAAATTCAATTCACATATGGAAATTGTATGGGATTTTGGAATATTTTGTGAAATTGTAAGGAATTTTATGAGATTTCTAATAATTTTAGGTGATTTCGAGAGATTTTCCTGATATTTAAATGATTTATTGATTTTCAACAATTTTAAAGGATTTCAAGACATTTGATAAGATTTCTATGTAATATTTTTACGGGATATAAAAGATATAAAGAGATTTTAAATGTTACCGTAAAATTTCAATAATTTTTCTGAGAATTTTAAGAGATTTTAAAGTTTGTCATGGAATTTCAAAAGGTTCTTAGGAATTTTTAGAAATGTTCATGAATTTTAAACTGGTTTTCAGAAGATTTATGAGTTTGAAAATTTGGCTGGAATTTTTAAGGATTTAATGGAATTTGAAGATATTTCTAATACTTTTAATAGATTTTAAAGG
The DNA here is from genome assembly GCA_900474275.1 of Synergus japonicus. NCBI lineage: Eukaryota > Metazoa > Arthropoda > Insecta > Hymenoptera > Cynipidae > Synergus > Synergus japonicus. Next base: position 12,315 of record UCOH01010616.1, read on the forward strand.
ACACAAAACACATTTCAATTGTTATTAGTTGAATTTAAAAGAATCTCAAGAAGTTTCTGAAAATTTTAAGAGATGTTCACGAATTTTAATCGATTTCACAGGTTTTCAAAGGTTTCATGGAATTTTTAGAGATTTTCACGAATTTTAACATAGATTTTAAGAGATTAGAGAAATAAAACTTAATAAATTATTATATATTCGTCTAATCACGAGTCTAAACTCGAAATAGGTACATTGAAAATCTAGGAATTTTAAGGGAATTTTATGGAATTTTTTAAGATTTCATGGGAGATAATGGGATTTTAAATGTTATCGTAGAATTTTAAAGAATTTCAAGAAGTTTCTGGGAATTTTTAGAATTTTTCACGACTTTGATCAGATTTCAATCAGACTTCAAGGTACTTTTATGACTTTTAAAATATGTTTTTGGTGGGATTTAAATAAGGAATTTAAAACTTTATAGGGAATTTTATTAAGGAATTTCAAAAGCCTTTTATGATTCTTAAAAGATTTGGTAGAATTTACAAAGATTTCGAAGGTTTTCGTCAAATTTTAAGGGTTTTCAAGAAAGTTTTCGATTTTTAAAAGATATTGGGGAATTTTCATGGATTTGAGGAAGTTTTATGAGATTTATAATAATTTACTTAAAAGTATTTAAAGATTTCTGTGTTTTTTAAAAGATTTTGTGAAATTTTAAAGGATTTCATGGAATTCGATAAAATTTCTAATGATTTTAAGGGATTTTAAATGCAAAGGAATTTTAAGAGGTTTCTAGGAATTTTTAGAGATTTCCATGAATTTTAACGTGGATTTGAAAAGATTTACGATTTTGAAAATTTTCGTAGAATTTTAAGAGATTTTAATGTTTGTCATCGAATTTCAAAAGGTTTCTAGGAATTTTTAGAGATTTTCATGAATTTTAAAGTAGGTTTCAGGAAAATTTATGAGTTTGAAAATTTGGCTGGAATTTTTAAGGATTTAATGGAATTTGAAGATATTTGTAATACTTTTAATAGATTTTAAAGGACACAAAACACATTTCAATTGTTATTAGTTGAATTTAAAAGAATCTCAAGAAGTTTCTGAAAATTTTAAGAGATGTTCACGAATTTTAATCGATTTCACAGGTTTTCAAAGGTTTCATGGAATTTTTAGAGATTTTCACGAATTTTAACATAGATTTTAAGAGATTAGAGAAATAAAACTTAATAAATTATTATTGTATAAATAAATATTAAATTAAATATGTAAACTTGTGTTGTGTAAACGGCAGTTACATTCAATCTCAAAAAAATTGTCCACATCAAAAATTTTCTTCCGTTTTTTCTGTGAGTTTATGGCCAATCAGTTTTCCTCTTTAAATAACGATCGTTTCCACTTTGACATAAAAGCGTCACGTTGATGATAACGATAACAAGCTGGATGGAGGGCTTTTGATATAATTCTCTTCTGTTCTATCCCTGATTATATATGTATATAGATATATATATATATATATATATAT
>UCOH01010620.1:0-14901 GCA_900474275.1 Synergus japonicus
GGGTTAGGGTGCAATGATGTTCTAGAATGTTCTAGAATGTTCTAGAATATTCTAGAATATTCTGTAGATCTGCGATGATTTCATTTGTATTTTCTATAAGTTGCATCATTCAAGGTCTTCTTGGAAAGAGGGTGAGAGAGTGCACGTGTCGAAGGGTCGACAGGTCCGGTGGCATTTATTTATTTAATGAGTGACTCCTTCTAGCAAGGGTCATTGATGGCTTATTTATATTAAGTTAAAAATATCCAAGATCCTTTAAATATTGTTTACAGATTAATAATTGGGGGAAACTTTAGAATAAATGTTGGTTTACATTAATAAATACCAGCTAAGAAACATTGATTATTGTGGCTGGTCTTCTTGGCTTACAATGAGTATTAAGTTATAAATTATGTTATAATGTTTATAAATAAACTAATTAGAATGACGTCGCGGACGTGACATATATAATAATAAAAATAATAATGATACGCGTGTTTCTCTATTTAATAATTGTATTTAATTTGTGTATTTAGTTCCTAATTCTAAAGGTTAAATCTTTTGGTAGAGTGAGTTATTTTTCATATAGTCGTTTGAGATTTTCATATATATGCTTTGTATGGAAACTTCAAAAGATGTTTTCACTCTTTCGAATAAAAATATTAATTTTGACGGCTGAAAGCCACTATATTAATTTTTGATACACAAACCCTGTTTTTCCTATTTCGGAACGATATTATCCCTTAACTGGCACTGTTGGTACAAATATACGTAACTTAAACTGGGGGTCTTTAAAACCCCAGCGTGTTTAAACGAGCCGCGCGCAGCCGGTGTCCAATATTCATGCACAAAAAAATTATCAAATGTAGTTTGAAATATATTTTTTAAAGTCGAATTAGTTTCGTAGCCATTTATTTAAATTAACTTAGTCTAAAAAATTGGTCCATTTAATCGAATTTAGTATGCGTAATTTGAGCTCAACAATTTTTTGGGGTCGTTTTGACCCACAGTGCCACCAGTTAAGGGTTATACTAAATTCTCATTCATTTTTATCATTTATTCAAATAAAAAGTCTCTCAGTGTAGGGTTAAAAAATTGATTAATCTCATATCATTAGGTAATCCTGCTGCCGATTCTGAAATAGATGAAAAAGAAAAAGAGGATGAGGGAGAAAATAGCGAATCAGATGAATGGTCTTTACCCCAAAGTTTACCAACGGAAGAACCTTTTATTTCCTTAGGTTCGCCACAATATGGATTTGGGAATAAAGTTTTGAGGGCTCTAGGCGCATTCGAGGTAAATATCACAAATAAAGACTTCGTGTTTATGCAAAGCGTATAATCGCAGTCCCAGATTAATTTCAAAAATGAATATCGCTACAGAGCGGAAAAATGTCTAAATATAACATTTGTTGAGTAAAATGAAGAAATTGAATTTTCAGACTAGAATCTGAATCCAACATACTTAATGTAATATATTATGTTTGGTACTTATTTAACATAAAATGATTAAAATTCAGGAACCGTGGCTAGCAGAATTTATCGATATTCCTCAACCAGACAAAACTCCAGCAAGTCTTCGGAAAAGTCTTCGAGAGAAGCACGAGGCAAAAAGTTTCAACGAAACTCATTATGTAGCAGAGTATTTGGAACCAGAAGAAGTTAATGAATACATTAATTTCAAAGCAGAATGGGAAAAATTAAAGGTGGAGGAAATAGCCTTTAGTGATGAGGATATCGATCTGCTGAAGGAACTCCCTAATAAGGAATACTTACTGGATGATTCGGAAATTCGAAGCATTACTTTAGGGTTGGTAGATATTATTTTTGGCAGTTGCTACAACCACAGGACAACTTTAGGGGAAAACACAGTCGAGAGTGGATGGACAATTGCTAAGCTCAGTACAACACTTTCTTGGTTTCAGGTAAGTTCGTAATGAATAATTTAAAAACTAGCTATGAAATTGTACCAACTTTGCTTCCTAATAGAGGAACCATTAATTATAATTAACCATAACTTTCTTATTTTTCAATTAAATGTATTTAATCTTACAGGACGAACGATATGTCCAGTGTTGCCCGTTTAGAGGTATTTTTCTCACTCATTTTAATACTATCTGACGTCACTTGCTTGAGAGCGAGTGCGAAAAATTCCTGATCTTGTCTCCTCAGACCTGTTCAGTAGGGCTCTGATCCAAGTAATAGGACATAAACAAATATTAGGGTGTCTTGATAGTTTCCACCCTGATTGTCGAAAGCTGCTTCGATCAGTTTTGGATCCAAATGCGGGCCAAAGAATGATCTCATTACCTAAATTGGTAAGAAAGTCCTTAGATATCCTAAAAAGCGTTATGTCATGCACACGACGCCCTGATACCAATAGAAGTAAGGAAGCTGTTCTTCGAGATACCTCGAAAAAGGACAAATTGGGAGAACGAGTAGCCAGCCAATCGAAAAGAATTTGAGCGTCCCAAATCAAGCGAGTAGGCTCCCTAGGTTTAGCTAACGAAATAGCCTCGAGTACCTGATGTACTAAACAATCCGAAGATAGACTAACCGAAGATCTACCCGAACAGAATGTGGCGATAGCTGACTTATGGACAAGGATGGTGCTGTAAGAAAATCCTAGAGTGATGAAAAGATTAGCCAGAAATCTTGCTAGATCTTTTCCCTGCGGTTTTCCGGGGTCGATTTGTTTTTGATCACACCACTCGATCCATCTCTGTAGAGGAGCCTTGTACGTCTGAATTGTAGATTGTCGCCAACTCTCTTTAACAAGATTCCTTTCTTCAGGAGACCAATCTTTAACTAGATCTCCCCACACCCAATCTTCCACACCTGCAGAACGAGTTGGTCTACTTCTGGAGGTGGATGGTTCGTTGTCAAGTCTATTAATATTTTGTCCAGCCTGGAGATTGTTAGAGGTGCTTCCCTGGATCTCCCTTCTAAATCCGCCATCCAAAATGTTTGGTTCCACCTGGGGATACTAACAGAAACGTGCCTCTGCACTTGTTCAGATGGACCAGGACTCTTGACATGAGACTGGGAGGCGGGAATACCCAAGCCAGCTTGAAATTCCAAGGACGGCTGAAGGGATCTGTAAAGTAGACAAATGGATCTTTGAAGTCTCTTGAGACATACTTCTTGACTACGGCTGAATCCGCCAATGCGAACAAATCGATTTCTGGCACGCCCAACTTACTGAAAACCTCTCTGTAGCCACTGGAGTTAGATGCCATACTGGAAGAGACTTCTTCCTGGAAAGACAATCTGCTATTCCGTTGTATCTGCCCGGAAGATAAGCAGCTGATAGGGTTACTCTCAATCGATCGACTAACTGGAGAACCTGAAAGGTTAGATTTAACAGATGGAGGGATTTTGTGCGCCCTCCTTGCGAAGGTATGCCACTAGTGTCCTGTTGTCTGTTTGCCCCTTGTGTAGGCAAATAGTCGATGCTAAGCTTTCGCTCCACCAATCTAATTCCAGTCTGAGAGTCTAAGAGATGGGTAACCTCTGTCGAAGCCTTCCTTGCCTGAAGAGTGTCAAAAATCTTTGTAGATGACGGCAATGAAGACGACCTCTGTGAATGACAAAGCTGGCGAAGTTCAGATGCCCTAAGAGACACTGAGTCTGTCGTAGGGTAGAAGATCCTGAGATCTGTAGCTCCCCTATCAAATCTAAAATCTTGCGAGCTTTGGACTCCGGTAAGCTCATTAAATTGTCTCGGGTGTTCCATGTAACGCCCAGAAAGTCTAGCTCCCGACAGGGCTTCAGGATACTCTTTTGTCGATTTACCATCCAACCTAAGTACTCTAAGAGATCCTCTGTCTCCATGATCTGAATGGATAATCTGGTTCTGTCCTGAGAAGCCAGAAGAAAATCGTCGATATAAATGATCACCTTCATTCCTCGCGACCGAAGGATTTCCGCAATCCAATTCGTTACTGTCGCGAAGGTCTGAGGGGCAGATGAGAGGCCAAAGGAGAAGCTCGTCATCTGGTAAAGTTCCTTGTCGTACATGAGACAAAGGATACATCGGTGGGCCTGTGCGATTGGCACGTGAAGATAGACCAGAGACAAGTCTATTCGCGTCATCCAATCTCCCTCCTGTAAGAAGTCTGGGATCTTGAAATGAGAAATCAAACGAAATTTTCTCACCTTTACGTGGGAGTTGAGACCCCGTAGGTCGAAGTTTAGTCTCACCCCTCCGGAGCTCTTCTTTACTAAGAAGATCTTTGACAGGAAACTTGGACTTGGGTTCTTTGGTCTTTCCAAAATTCCCTGAGACTTTAAAAGCTTGATCTGCTCGGTTAACGGAGGAGAAACTTTTGTCTCGAACCTGAGAAAGTTCCGACTGCTTATAAGATGAGGTTTTGACACCAGCAGAATACGCATGCCTCTGATGATCTTTAAAACAATTGTAGGGGCTCCTAAATCTCTCCGTTTTTCCTGAAAATCAGCTAGCTGACCTCCTGAGAACTCTCGAATCGATGAGTTGTCATTTTTCTTGTTTTTTTGGAAAGGAATCATCTGCCCTGGTTTTGGATCTTTTCTGTGTTTCACTTCGAGATTTTAATCCGTAACGGGCAGAGGGGAAGTTGCCCCTAGAGAATTGTGTTTTCCATATTCTTATTTAATGTAGAACCTGGTCCGAGGGAGAGCGACAATTTCTCAAAAAGAGATGTAGGGTTAAGGTCGGAAGGACTAGCGAAGGCCCAGTTAACAATTTCCTGAAGAATTTTGCTCGAGAACTGCCTTGCACAATCCTCCTAAACTCCGATCAGACGGAAGTAAAGGGTCCACCCTCTTAGCAAGGTGGCAAAGCTCCTCGTTTACATTGAGGTCCGTGAAACCAGGAGAAGCTGAGAAATGTTTTAAGGTACTTGAATACCTCACCTCTTTCCACTCAGCTGAATCAAAACGTCGCAAACCGTTAAACGTCTTCAAATGTTCCCTCGGAGCTAGGCGCAATCTCCTCTTCTTATCGACGTCAGTCTTAAGCTCACCTAAATCCAATAACCTAGGATTCTCCTTGGGCCTCGATAAGAAGTCGTCATTCTCCTTAGATTGAACTGAAACTGACGGATTCTGAGGGACGGATCCCCTTGAGAGCAAAGCAGTAAGGACATTAATCTGACTTTGTAGGCCTTCAAGGCCATAGTTCACAAGGCGATTACTTGAACTCTCCTCTCTGTGAGAGCTAGCCTCTAAACCACTGTTCACTTCACTTCCCATCTCCGAAGGAAGTAAACTAGATGAAAAGCCTGAGTTAGGCATCTACACCGTGACAAAATTACGACTTTTATTTAAGTTTTTGACGAAGAGAAAACTTTTGCGTCCAAAATGGCGAAAGTACTTTAACGCTATGAATAAATAAAAGAGCAGTGCTTTCGCCGTTGCTGGGTGACCATGATAGAGAGAGACAACCAAAAAGAGAGAAAGAAAAGAAAGGTAAGGGCGAGTACACAACAGCTTCTCTCATAGGATGCCGTGTATGGGCCAAAGTATGTATCATGTATACTTATAGTTTGAAGTGTGCTCTTTCCGGTAGTATCACTCAAATTATCGAAAACAAATTTTTTGTTCGATAAATGCAGTTTAAAAACAAAAAAAACATGATTTTCGAAGGAATTGTTTTTTTAAATCGAGTTTTCAAAGATTTACCGTCTTAGAATTATTTTGGAACCGGTCTAGAACGTGCACGCGATGTCTGAATTTAAATAATATGAGGTTGTGAAGTCAATTTGACCAATTAGTGACTTCAAAATGGCGCCCGAGTTGAAAAATTTTTTCCAGAACATTCATGAATTTTTTTCTCAAAAAGGAAGCACTATAAAAAAAATTACTAACAACAAAAAGTGCTTAGAATTGGCCAAAGAATATACCTGAATTTTTTCAAAACGATTCGAGCGACTTTTGCAATTTATCAAAAATTGGTAATTCAAAGCATCTTCGCGTTTTGTGTTTATGGTTCGTTGTGTCTGTTGTATTTAGACGAAAAATATTTGGGTGAGTAATAAATAATTGTTTTTGAAAGATAGTATAAAATATTAACCAATTGAGTATATATTGTACATTATCTACACAGTTCAGTTGAAACATAACCTCAAATGCTTGATTTGACTGCATGTTATATTTATTCTATTATCTATTTCTTAATTCATAATAATTATAATAATGTAACACAATATACTCAATTAGTTTAATATTTCATACTATCTTTATCTTATAATAATAATTATATATTACTCACCAAAATATTTTTCACTTAAAACCGTCAACAATGCGTCTAAAAACAACAGACATAACGATCATAACCATAAACAAAAAACGCGGAAATGCTTTGAATTACTTTTTAGAGATAAATAAACTATAAATAATTAATCTTGCAATCTAATCTTCTATTTCTAATAAATAATGCGATTTCTAATAAATTTATATTTACTACATAATCTAGAATCCTATTTTTAATAACAATTTATTCATATTAACATTATCATTTATTTCAGTTTTTATTCGTAATTTCAAAGTTACCGCCATTGGAAACGTTTTTCTTCCAATTTTCCTTTTTCCGAGTGGATAACATGCGCTCGTGTGAACAGGGTGTCGTGAAACGCCGTAACGTTTCGACACATCGGCAGAGCGTGTATTTTGGCCTTAAGAATTGATATTCCCCTATCAGATTAATCTAAACATCAATGGGGGCTCACTGCAGTTTCTTCCTTCCCATGAAAATTTCTAAAAAGTGGACATGTTGAGTTTTGATAGAATCATCCTCATGTGTATTTTGCTGTCCATACTGCTGTATGATTGCACTTTTTTACAATAGCAATAATCGTCTATATGCATTAAAAAATTGCAAAGTTAAATACCCATAAAAGCTGTATTATAGATTAAATTAATAAACCGCTAACTCGATTGTGCGAAAAAAATTTTTTTTTTAGTGAAAAATTGATAACGCTAGGTATACCGCTTTGCCCCGGTTTCCCCTATTATCTATGCGGCAAAATTGCCTAAAATTTTTTTTATTCCCGATTTCATTGAAACTCTGCTAAATTCTAGTGCTAGTGAAGTTATTTAAATTCTGTAAAGGGGGTTGCGTCAGTACGTCGGGTTGTCAAGATCAGGGATAAGAATTTACAAACCTATCCTTTTTATTTTTCTAAAACTAAGCTAAAAAGAAACCCTGACTTTTTTTCTTGAAAATTATATAGAATAGGAAATGGGACAGAAGAATAGTTTACGATCATACAAAAGCTCTTAAGGGCGTTGAATAAACGGACTGGAAATCCGTGAAAATAGAAATTTTAAGAAATGATTCTAAACTCGGCCCTATGAGCGTATATATTTTAGAAAAAGGTTTTATGGGATATGTGGCGACAACTTACCAAATAACTTACTAATCGACAGTGCTAAGTACAAAAAGTGTCCGCTACCACGCTGCGTATATTTACGGCGCATACTGCTTATTGTCCTCATTTCTGTCAACCTTTCATACTCGTGTTTTGGAGATTTAGAATACAAATGACAGTCTTGTTTCGAAATGAATCGCGAATTTCGTTTTGGAATTTGAAAGAATATTAAATTCAAAATTCGACTGTTGGACGGTTTTTTTATTAGTGTCAGTGTTGTGCCTAAAAATTATAGATATAATTGAGTGTGTCTGACACTTAGTGTCTCTATCTCGGGACTCATCTGTTATGTCTGCATTTGCTCCGTTCCAGAAAATGAATATTTTCTGACAAAATATTCATTTTCTCAGCAAAGCTGGAAAGGAATTTCATTTATATAGGACCCAGGACTACTCAGGACCCAACAGGGGGCCGGGCTTAGAATCAATTCTTAAAATTTCTATTTACACGAATTTTCAAGTCCGTTTATCCAACGCCCTTAAAACATTTTGTATGCTCGTAAACTATTCTTCTGTCCCATTTTCTATTCTATATGATTTTCAAGAAAAAAAGTCAGGGTTTCTTTTTAGCTTAGTTTTAGAAAAATAAAAAGGATAGGATTGTAAATTCCTACATAAGAAATGTTTTTCAAATCTTCTTTAATCAATTTTTCCGACTCAGGTGCTAGTACATTGATAGCAGTTCGGCGATTTTTGAATCTTTATAAATCGTCTTATGAAGCATTGTAGAGCAATCAGTTGATCTATAGGATTGGTGATGACGTACTGTGTGAAATGCAAGGGTTGCTTCTGCTGCTCGAGCAAGCTTCTCATTTTTTATATTGATAAGATCCTTTTGTATAAAATTATCAAGCAGATCATTCTTTTGGTTTCGAAGATTCAATTTATGTTTTTCTGTGGCTAAGTGCGACTGAATATCACCACAGCCTTTATTTGCAATAGATAAAGTTATATCACATATTTTGCAGCGAATTCTGCTTTCATTTATTCCACATTTTTCAAATGCTGGAGACTTTCTTTGTAAATCAGAATTAAATTTACATTTCCTTGGAGCCATTTTGCTGCAAAAAATAGATATTGATTCAGAACCTTTTATATGTCACGTGTTAAAAACATTACAATACATTTAATTGATTAATTTACACTTATGAATAATAATGTTCTAATTTTCTAATACTTTTGGTAAACTATATAAAAGAAAAAAAATCAATCTTTGGATGAACATAATGTTATTATCTAATTTTTTATTTTAAAGTTTTTCTCAATTTTGTAAAATAATCTACTAATTAGAAAACGCAAATTCAGATTCACAAAACCACGTTAACCCGTAAATGTCAACATCAAATTGATATTATTTATTATGTTAAGTTTTTAAGGTTATGTGATAAAATACACTTACTTGGGTTTTTGTTCCTTGTGAGTTTAGAACACAATTCACAATCTCGAATATCTAATGCCATAAAATGGTCTATTGCTATAGTGGATAAAACAAATTTTTATCACAGAAAAGTATATTTTAATCATCACAGACGTAAAAACATTTGGTGTGCCGGTCGAGGTGCCAGTTGAAATATCAACAAACGCACATAGAGAATTCGATCACTACATCGACATATAGTACTGGATCGCTAGCTAACACTGTTGCCAAACACACTGAACGGAATTATGGAATCGGCATCTTAAAATTGTTGTACAATTATGGAATAATGCTACATGCTTACAAGACACATGCGCGGCGCCAAATTCAATTTAATTAAAAAATAAAAATGTACCATTATTTGAAAAATCCGCACAAAACCCGGACAAAGTAAAAAATCCTGTAGGACAACCCACACAAGCCCTAAAAGGAGGACAATGTCCGGGGAAATACGGACGGATGGTCACCCTACATAAGTTATATATAAAATATGTAAAGAAATATATATTGTATGTATAATTTTTTCATTTTGATTCTTCCAGGCTTAAGACTGGCTTTATTAATTCATATAGTCAATATAGAAAATTCGAATGGGCACAAATTTCATAATTTATTTAACTTGAATCGAATCATGTTATTTAATATTTACCAAGCAGAGCGAAAGGATACCGCTGTTACAAAAGTTAATCTGGTGATTGTACCTGACTGATATTCAGCAATTTTATTTTTAAGAAAATTTGCTTTCGTGCGTGAATATGAATTTTGATATTTGTATGGCAGATGAATACTATTGCATTTTATATGTGTTTGGTTTTGCATTAATAGCAAAGCCTCAATAACTTGAGTAATTGGTGGATGTGTACGGTTAAACAAACTATTATAAGATGAGTGAAAAGACTCGCAAGCATTGGTAGTTCTTTTAAGGTTTGCTGTTGTCTTGGCCCACATAGTAGGTGGAAATCTAGAATCAAAATGAATATAATTGTCCACCAAGTAGTCAGCGAATTGTTTTACTCTTTCATCGTCTGGTATAATGGTTTCCATCAAATCATAGGCAAAACAATCCCCAACTTCATTAACCTACTCAGTCACAATTTCATTTTCATCTAAACTCACAAAAGCGTTTAAGTAAACAAGGCCAAAACAAGCTCGCAACCATTTACTAATTTCACTGTTTTTGTTATTGTAATCCTTGCTCAAGCCTAGTTCCTGAATTTTACGATACCACGATTGACCTAAGTGAAAACGACATCCAATAACTTCTGCATGAAGCCAAATTTTTTTTATTGCATTATGAATTGCGATTTCAAAATCAACGACAATTTTTTTTAGATTAAAGAAGAGACCTTTGTCGGAGCAAATTTTGATGAGACTTTAAAAGCATTCTATATAAGTCGCTTGACTTTTACTTTTTAGTAACGAGAAAGCTAGTGGGATGTAATGTCCATTAAAGTATCCATAAATTGTAAATATTTGCACGAAAAACTTTGGGCAGTAATCAAACGTACCATCAAGATAAAGTCGCTCAGTATCTGATCGAAATTTTAAGTTTCTGTCAGTTGCAAAGATAACTAGATTTGAATCATAATCGTTCATTTGAACAAATTCTTCATCAAATTTTGTTTTCGGATTTATCTTGCTAATACTCTGGTGTGTATTGTTTATGTCTTTTTCGATTTATGGCATTAATTTTCGCTTTGCATCATGCACAGCTTTTTTTATATTGTGTACATAATTTATTTGTAGTAACGTTTGCGTACTATTGATGCAACTATGCAATATTTTTGTGGGCTTAAGATTAATGTCTTCAGTAGCTTTTCGTTTAGCTACTGCTGACACCATCTGCCTTTGTAAAATATTGTCACTTATTTTATTATGTTTATGATTCAGATTTTTAAAAATAATATTGTACGGTGATGTACCGGAAGTATTTAGAAAAGCTGAACATTTTCTACTAGAACATCGCCATCTCTTTCCTCCTCAACTTATTAAATCTTTGCTCTTACTGAATTTGTAACCATTCACTAATAATAAAATATGCCCACGCTGACTAGTCACTTCTTGCAAAACACAGGAGTCATCTTTAGAAAAAGACATTTTTTGCCATTCTTTTTAAAAATACTTATAACGTGTTATAAGTAGTTATAAGTTATTTTATAAACAAATTTTATAAACAATTGACCATATCAGGTACACAAATATCACTTACTTACCCGATTTAGTCATTCAATAATAATTAATGATCGTTTAGACAAATTTAATTAACAAATGCACTGTTTGGCTATTTTTAGAGGTAGAAACTTGGTTTTTTCAACATAATCAAGTGTAAATGAATAATTTTTAAACCTTTAGGGAGTTTACATAACAATAAACAATTTTAATTGTTAAAAACAATTATATAAACAAATTTTTATCAGCTTCGACTTTTTTTGAGGAAAAAATTGCGTTTCTATGACGCATGAGCAACTTATTATTTCGCAACGACTCTTTGCTATCCATCAATAACAATTGATAATTGTTTTAACAAAATTAATTAACAAATGAGTTTCTCGGTTATTTATTAAAGTAAAAACTCGGGGGTTTCAATGTATCTTACGGTTTATAACTAACTTTTAAACATCTTCTTATACTCTTAAACTTTTTATTTTTTTTTAACTTTCAAATTTTTGAATCTTTGTTTTTGTTAACAAGCTATCCGATTAATTAAAAGTATACAAACATGTTTAAATGTTCGTTATAAACAGTAAGATACGCTGAAAACCCTGAGTTTTTACAGTTTTAAATAGCCGAGAAATGAATGTAGTAGTTAATTTAAAAAAAACAATTATCAATCGTTGATGATTGTTAGCAGAGAATCATTGCTAAATAATAAGTTGTTCATGCATCGCAGAAACGCAATTTGTTTCTCAAATAGTGCCGAAGCTGATAAAAATTGGTTTATATAATTGTTGTTAACAATTAAAATTGTTTATTGTTATGTAAACTCCTTAAAGCATATTGAAACGCCGTGATGAAGTGCCAATATTCTGCACTAGAGGCAGCACGTCCGAACTTTTTTCCCCTCTTCTGAGTTTTTTTGTCCTGTTCTGAATCTTTTTTTACCCTGTGATTAGATTTTTTTCTGTTTTGTTCATCGGTCTGAAAACAGCAACGTCCAGCCCACTTTACACGTTAAAAAACGTGTGTTTTTTGGACATGTGTTGAAGAAAAGTTGTTTGAATAGTCTTACGTCTCAACTCTCTCAAGCCTTCATAGAAAATCAATATTTCATCTCTCTTGCGAGAAAAACTCACTACCTTGTACTAACTAGTGGTATTGGGCCTAAAAGTTTAGTACTTACAGATTGGCTCTCAGAATTTAAGGTTTTGTAGCAACCAACTGGAAATAACATTGTTAAATATCGACTACTTCCAGTTTAATTTAAACTGTTTTTTACAACGAATCCTTTCTAACGTTTGTTGATCTTTTTCAACTATATTGTTTTTATTTTAATTTTCTTTCACTCTTTTAAATAACTTTTCTTATGACCTTGAATTCCTTCGATCTTTCTGGATTTTACTTGAATTATTTTTATTTCAAATGATTTATTTTGAGTTCCTTTGAGTTCTCTGAAAAACCTTTTAATTCCTTTGAATTATTTATAAACCACATAAATCATTTGGAATTTATCTTAATTCAACTCTGCTCGACTCGATATCCTCTAATCCTTACCTATGACACAATATTTTTATTCTTTTTAGAGTTTTGAGGACCCTAAAGAAGTCCTAATAGCCTGCGTGAGACGATCTTTATGCTTTCCACTTTTTAGAAATTGGGATCTTTCCATGAAAGTAATTGAAGACGTGAAGCAAGTTTTGAAAAATGGTATGAGAAGAAACGAAATTCACTCTTTCTAATTTGTATCAATAACAATAAATTGATACACTCCTGTCACAAATTCTGAATCAGAACTAATAAACTTCACTACTTTCATAGGCAAGAAATATATCATCAAACGATTCTGCGAAATACACAGTCTCTTCAATAAATCCTGCGAGCCTCGATATGTTCTAAATGAACTTTATATAAAAGATTACTTGGTTTGGATGCAACAATCACCAGTCTCTTTATTCGAAAAACTTGTGAAGGAATTCGATCAGGTAACTTTCCTGTTTCAATATCTGGAGTAAATAAAGAGGTTGGAAATTATTTATTTTTATTTACTTTCAGATCAGTATAACGAAACAAGAAGTTGGCTTTAACCTGATTGCACTGGAGGCTTCAGCTTACGATGATTATGTCAAAGATTATGTTATCGAAAATACAGCAACCGGCAATGATGATTTGTTGAAAAAGTTTAGTAAATTGTCAACGACTGAGAAACCAGTTCTTTCGTAAGTACTGAATATACTTTCTATACAAATAAAGGTTAGTTGGGCAAGATAAAGATTTTTTTCATATTTCCAGAATCGTAGAAATTGATTTCAGATTTTCAAGAAATAGTATATTACACTATAAGGCAGAAAGTCTGAAATTCCCGTACTGTTCAGGGCTTTCAAACAAGAGGTTGAAAGCCCGGAACTGCCTGCCCTTTGCTTCGCCTCGGTTATAATGTGCAGGAATTTTCAACTTCCTGTCCTAATAGTGTAATATACCATTTCTTTATACTCAACTGTAACGCGAAAAACTAGTTGATTCTTAAAGTTTCCGGCGTGAAAGAAATTCACTCTGGTATACAAGCGAGATGAGGCATAGCATTTTAACTTCAATTGACGTTTAGAATAGATTTAAATGAATTTGAAGATGCTCAGTGTGAATCTGGAAAAATTCATCTTGAGAAACTTGTTCTCAAGTGTAACGCGAACAACTAGTTGACTCTGATTGTTTCCATAATGAAAGAAATACACCCTACTATTCGACTGAGATAAGACATAGCATTTTAACTTCCATTGACGATTAGAATCGATCTAAATGTCTTTGAAAATCCTCGGATTCAATCTTAAAAATTGATTTTAATACACTTGTTTAAAAGATTGTCGCGAAAAGGGAGTAAAATTCAAGGCGCTGGTTTCGATTTTTTACCACTAGATGGACGTCTATCGTGTTTCTCACAATTGAGATAGAACTTTAATATGATATATTGAGCTCTGTAAAACATGTTAGTAATCGCTTTTTTACATCAAATTCTTAAAATGGATCCTCCTAAGTCGAAAGATGGTGAAAAAAAGAAACAGGAAGCCTTCCAAGTTGCCTTGGACAAAATGTTGAACGAAGAATGGCGTAAAGTAGAGTTGAAACGAGCTTTGAAGAAGTTGAAACTCTAAAGCTTTCTTTTTTTCCTCGGGCCGTTTTGCATTTGCAAGGCGGTCCATTATATTATTCAAAAAATAAAATAATTAGTTAGTAGTAGGGAAAAAGCTACCTGTGAAACTCACCTACCACTGTGTGCTACAATTGCTGCTGCAATGGAATAATATGGTACAATTTTTTTCTCCCAGGAAGCTGAAATCCATATTTGAGGAAGAAAATTCATCCAAATCGTCCAAACTCCGAAGTAAATGACAAGAAACGAATAAAAATATATCGCCAAACCAAATTTACTGTTACAATCTATAGAAAAAGCTTAGAACAGCCTCAGAGTGTATCTTAAAAAATTCGTCTTGAGAAACTTTTTCTCAAGTGTAACGCGAAATACCAGTTGATTTTAATCGTTTCTGTAGTGAAAGAAATTCACCCTACTATTCAACCGAGTTGAGGCATAGCATTTTAACTTCAATTGACATTTAGAATCGATCTAAACGACTATGAATATTCTCAGTGTGAATCTGGAAAAATTCGTCTTGAGAAACTTTTTCTCAAGTGAACACGAAAAACTAGTTGATTCTAATCGTTTCCATATTGAAAGAAATTCACTCTGACATTCAAGCTGGATGAGGCATAGCATTTTAACTTCAATTGACATTTAGAATCGATCTAAACGACTATGAATATTCTCAGTGTGAATCTGGAAAAATTCGTCTTGAGAAACTTTTTCCCAAGTGAACACGAAAAACTAGTTGATTCTAATCGTTTCCATAGTGAAAGAAATTCACTCTGATATTCAAGCTAGATGAGGC
>UCOH01010622.1:0-16768 GCA_900474275.1 Synergus japonicus
ATTAATATCAAATTCGTTATCAGGAACCTTGAAATCCCAGAAAACCATATGTAATACCATAGAAAAAAATATTTAAAATATTTATTAATAGTTTGCATAATTGTTTAAATAATTAACATTATCTATATATCTTTTCAAACTATTTTTTCCTATAGATCACGATTCTGCAATCATTTTTTGCAATAATTTGTTTACACAAATTGTTTAAACAAATTAATTTTGCAAAAACAATAGTAAATTCGTAATCAGCGATCTCAAAAACCCCCGAGTAACTATTTCCAAACTGATTTGAGGAAATTTAGTTGATGGTCGAGATACAGCCGCCATATTGGATCCGCCATGTTAAATTTCGTAATATTTGATATGGTTCGTCAAAGTACCCATACAAACACAGAATTTAGGCCCAAATAGAATTTTTTAAGTCGACCCTCTTATAGTTTATTTAATACAAATAATTTGTTCATCTGTGTTTTTTCTGATTCTCGACGCCATATTTAGTCAGCCATCTTGAATCTCAAAAACCGCCCAACGGTTCAAAAAACTAGACAAAATTTCGTAAATTTTAAGCCCAAACCCAGTTTTATAAAATCAAACCAATTTTGGGCAGCAGGTTGTGTCCGGTTGAGAAAGAATGCCCCATATACATAAATATATAATAATATTTATAATGAACATTTTCCTAAAAAGGCATCCAAATTTTTGTCTGAAATTTTTTTACGGAAATTAGTCCAGCATTTTTTTTTGAAACAATAAAGCCTCCAAAAATGAGACAGAAAAATCGAAAACCGAGGTCAATCGCAGAAGAGATTTAAACATCATTAAATAAAAAACTTTTGCATCTATGGTCGATTCAACATTACAATGTGATGTTGAACTGATGAAAATTGAGGCACCGGATTGCAGAACTGCCTCTACGCTCGGCCCGACTGAGCCTAGTAGGCCAGAGAGAGGGGATGATGCTTTAAACGTCACTGAACGCGGCGATTGAGGAAAAGAATCAATTTACAAGCAACAATCAACTTGTCGTTTTTCTGTTACTAATTAACGAATCGAGTTGATTTTTGCATAGAAATATTCTCTAAGCTTGTGCGATTCTCACAGATATAGTCGTTTGGTGAAATTGTTCATATAATTTATATAACTTACTTAACGACTATATCTGTGAGAATCGCACAAGCTTAGAGAATATTTCTATGCAAAAATCAACTCGATTCGTTAATTAGTAACAGAAAAATGACAAGTTGATTGTTGCGTTGTAAATTGATTCTTTTCCTCAATCGCCGCGTTCAGTGACGTTTAAAGCATCATCCCCTCTCTCCGGCCTACTAGGCTCAGTCGGGCCGAGCGTAGAGACAGTTCTGCAATCCGGTGCCTCAATTCATGAACCCGAAACCCCGCCGAATCTGACCGTCAAAAAGAACCGGAGAATCAAGCGGAAGAACGACTCACACGACGAGGAACGTTGTCATATGGAGAGTAATTTTTAAATATTAATTAATATTTATAAATTAATTTTTAATATAAATATATTATAATATATATAGTATACCATATATATGTATATACAGGGTGTTTCGCGAGTTCCCTGCCAACGCGAAACTACAAATACTAAAGCAAAAATTAATAAGGTGGATTAGGTTGTTCTCCGATGCCGATTATTTTGTAACTTTGCATGTCAAAAGAGGATCCCAGACTACAAATAATAATAATAAATTTTTGGACAACCGTTCACATTTAGGGGTTGAAATCACCCCTTCTATATTTTTGACTCATTTACTATTTTAAGAGGTATCATTGTATTTTCTTTCTTGTTTTTGCACAAAATTGTTCTAATTGATTTTTTATTATAATATAAACGTGAAAAGTAAAAAAAAACTAATGTAAAAGTCATTAGAAAAACTATTTGAAGGTTCTATGTTGGTAAAATTAGACAGCGTCGAAATTCCACGAGTACGTGGATTGACATTTGGACTCCGATCTATAAGGGAGGGTCCAAATTCTTTGATAAGTCATTGAGAAGCTTATCAGTTCTTGAATAATGATTGAGAACGCACTACCATTGTTTGAAGACGTTTTCGCTGGGGGAAAGGGTGAGGGATTCTGTAGTTGTCTCCGAACTAGAATCCTCATTTAGAACTGGTGACTCATGAAGAGGAGTACCTTCGAAACAACCAAGATCAACTGCTTCGTGTGATCCGCGAAGGTTTGTGCCTTGCGAACTCAGAATTCCCAACCTGGAGATAAGAAGATCCACTTTGACAGGTGTCTTTCTGAAAGGCGAAGGATGAATACTCATAACCTCACTGTCGGAGACATCGGATGTCTGCACTGCATATCTGAGAGAAGATGTATCCTCTTCTTCGCATGGAGAGAGAGAGATTGTTGATGATGATCTCTGGTTCTGTAGGGAAGTCCCTTGTCCAAATTCTTGTAATGGGGAGGACGATGGTCCGTTATGGGCACATTGTCGTCTTTTCGCGTTGTTTTCAGTAATGATCGCCAAGAAAGTATAGAGACGGCTTTCGATTTCTTTTATATTGTGGAGGCACCATAATCAACTCGCCAGTATCTGATAGAGCCTTTGCTAACAAAGCTTCTCGCCACTTGGCTTGTATTCGTCGACGCACGTTTAAGCGATTTCTTTTCAACTTAGGTTGGTCAAACATAAGTCTGACATAAGTCACCGATGCGTCTCAAAAACTCACACTTATCGGGCTGAAGTTTTAGGTTCGCTTTTCTTAATCTGTCCATTAACTTATTAAATTTTATTTCGTGTTCCTCCAAGCTGTTTGCATACAATACTTGTCGTCAAGATAAACAAATCATTCGGTTCCTTGTAATCTTGTTAGAGTGAGGTCCATTATGCGCTGGAAAGTAGCGGGAACATTTTTTAACACAAATGGCATTCGGTCAAATTCATAGTGGTCATAAGGTGTTGAAAAGGCAGTTTTATGGGCATCCTGGGGGCTCATTCTTATCTGATGAAACCCTGATGTGAGGTCGAAAACTGAAAAGTACTGCGCTGATCCTAGCTGATCTAATATGTCAATTATGTTTGGTAGAGGGTAAGAATCTCCTATCGTTTTTTCGTTTAACTTCCTGAAATCAAGTACCATTCGCCATTTTCCGTTTTTCTTTGGCACTATATAAATTGGCGTATTATAAGGCGATTGGGAAGGTTTAATTATTTCGTTTTCAAGTAATTCGTTTACTTGTCGAGTTAATTTTCCCTTAAGCGCTGTTGGATGCCTATATTGCCTTATGTAAATAGGTAGATCGTCAGTGGTGGGGATTGTGTGTTCCATAATATTCGTGGCTTTCAAAGGTTCTCCTAGGATGTGAAACCTGTCTGAGTGATTGGAGATAAGTCTATTCACATGTTGTTTCCTCCTTATTTAGATGGTCTAGCCTTAGTAATTCTTTTATTGCTTTAATTCTATTTTCCCCTGAGACATTAAAAGTTTGATTTATCTGGAAATTATCGTTAAATAATTCGTCGAAAATTCGAACTGAATAGTTTGATCCTTTATACAGCTTAATAGCTTGAGGCTTTGAATCGTTCATTCCACTCACTGATAGAAATCTCGTAAAATTCCTTTAACTCAATCTCTGGTACTGATAACTTTACCAGATGTAAATTCGTGCTGGCTACCCTTAAATAGGCTTTTCCAGAAGTGTTAGTTACTATAGCATCACCCATGTATAATGACTTATCTAAAAATATTCTAGGTACGTATCCCGTCCTTATTTTTAACCTTGATGTAAAAATTTGTAATCATTCTAAACGGTAGAGTAATTAATTCTTGGGTGTCAAAGGAGTAGCATTTATTTTCAATTTCAAGGTAGTTGTCGGCATAATTAATTTCTGCATTGTTATTTTTAAAAAATTCCGTCATGTTCCACTGGAACTTCGTTAGGTATTATGTTGAATTTTGTAAGGGATCCATAAATACTAAGGGTCACTTGACCTAGGGTAAAAACTGGGTGTTCGTATATACCTGTGAGTCGTAAGCGTTCCTCCTTACTGATTTTAGTAGTAGGGTGAATTACTTCCTCTTTAATTAAGTTAGGACCTGCATCTGTGTCTAGCATTAAGCGGACTGTCTTTTTTAATTC
Source organism: Synergus japonicus (assembly GCA_900474275.1). Taxonomy (NCBI): domain Eukaryota; kingdom Metazoa; phylum Arthropoda; class Insecta; order Hymenoptera; family Cynipidae; genus Synergus; species Synergus japonicus. The sequence goes on from UCOH01010622.1 coordinate 4,117, forward strand.
AGATAACCGTATTGTTATATAGGGAATGTTACTACTGGTGTTGAGGTGCACCTTTTCTGTTTTTATTCGTTTTTGATTAGGTGGTTGGAATTCATCAATTGGGCCCTTTCCTGTACACTTATGTGGGAGAGGGCCGTTTAGTTTTCCGCTTGTGGTGAATCCTGTGGCTGCAATTGTTGTTTTCTTCCCTCGTTATTTTTATTTCTTAATTCGCAATCTCGGACTAAATGTCCTTCTTCCTTACAGCAATTGCAGGTTATTGTTAAATTTCTAATAGGTGGTTGTATCGGGCTGCTGTTTCTACCAAAATTCGGAGTTTGGTTATTTCCTGCGTTTGTTCTAAAATTTTGATTTTGTCAAAAGTTTGGATTTCAAAAATTTTGGTTCCGATTATAATTTGAATTAAAGTTTCGATCTTGATTAAAATCTCTATTAAAATTTTGAGGTTGATTATAAGATCGGTTAAAGTTTTGGGGTTGACCAAAATTTTTATTGGAGTTATAATTTCGATTCTGACCTATGTTAAAAGGAGGCTGTTGGCTATATTGATTTTTGTTTGGTTGGGGTTTGACGATTTTCTCCACGGGGGTTCCAGGATTGTCTTCCTTGGCCGCCCGCATTATATTGAGTTTTACCTGTTTCGATGATTTGGATTTGTCGGCAGGTTCTAACCTCGTGTCCAGATTTTCCACATTATTGACAAATCAATAAATTTTCTCGGGCGAAATTTATTTTACTGGTTTTCGCGTAGTTTTTATTATTCCTTGTAGATCTTTCTATTTGCTCAGGGGTTACATTATGACGGGTTTCTCTTCTTAATTCTCTGTTGGCAGTCAATTTTCGCTCGATTTCAATGGCTCTTCGTACTGTTTGGGAAAAAGTGTCTGCTTCTCTTATTCTTAATTATAATTCCGGTCTTAAACCGCAAAGGAAACAATCGATGATATCGGCATCTAATTTTTCTCTGTAACCTGGTTGTACGGTGCCTCCATTTGCTGCTTGATGAGAATCTAAATCTTCGGTTGATAATTCCTGAATTCTTGTTGCATAGGATAATACGGTTTCATTTTCCCACATGTAGGTGTTTCCCAGTTCCCCTTGCAACTGGTAAATGGACTTTGATGGAGCATATATGGTTTTTAATTTATTGATAAGGTCTTCCACCCTTGAATAAGTGTTTCCAAATATGCACTTTCGTGCTTCTCCTACGAGTTTGCTTCGTAATAATCTAACTAAATTTTCTTCCGCTGATCCGGTCAACATATTTTTATGCTTCCCTACATGCTTCTACAAAAAGCGCTAATGGTACTTTGTTACTACAATCGAAGTGTGGTACAATTTTGAGGGGATCTCGGAGAGAAACCTGATGATTATTTGGCAGAGTCATATTGTTGAAGTTTGGTGTGTTTAAGTTTGGAGGTTGATCAATTTTTGATTTTGTATTTTCCCTTGATTTTTGTACCTTTTGAGCGGGATCCTTAGGTATTTCCCTTTCCCTTTTCTCCTTTTAAATAAGGAGAGCTCTTGCGTTTACAAAGAGCCAAATTCGGCACTCCTAATTGTTTTATTTATATTTTATTTTATTATTTTATTATTTTACGTTTTCCTACCTTATAAAAACTAATTATATTTTTAAGATTTATATTGTTAATCTTAGAAAGAAATTAGGGAACTACTTTTATTTTTATATTTTTCTTTGTACAATTTCCGAGCTCTGAGGTCTTAGGATAAAATCTGGAGGATTCCCAACAACTTACACAGTTTATTTGGTCCATCATCAACACCTACATCTTCAAATCATCGTATGGTTACAAAAAGATTTATATCTTATCTTATGATCATCCCTCTTGACATCCAAGACAGCAATCTTGTTAATATTGGATAGAAGGATTGATTTTGGTCTTCCAAGATCCTAGGCGCACCCCTAGCAAGCATTGACTGTGGCGACTACCAAGAAATTCCTTGAAGGAATAGGTAATCTCGCCTATTATTATCTTATTTCTTCTTTGTTTTTGAACCGATATATCTTCGCTTTTTATGCCTTTTTCTCTCTCTTTGTTACATTCTATATCTCGAGCATCGATAGAGTTAGAGTTCATCGTTCTCCATAATATCTTTGAAGTATTGCCGGCCCTGAAATCATCATCGGGAAGACAATTCTTCTATCTAACTCCCTCTAATAGGAAGGAGTTCGGAGTATCTTCGTCTATCAACGACAGCTGATAACCTGCGAAAAAGAAGAAGACAAGACGACAGGATGGACAAATGGGAAGCGGACCTCATTAACTATCTTTCTCCAGACCATGAGTTTATACGTAAATTAGGCCTATGCGCATCAGCCCTTCTCCTTAATTGTAAATCATCAAGTTCCCCTCAACTTTCCGAGCGAACTTGAGATATGATATTTGCTCTCTTTTGATTTTGCGAACTCTCAGTGATCGCACGCAGCTCTCGACTCGTTTTAGCTTCTCAAAATCAAATTTATAAGTTAGGATTCGATTTTCTTTATGATTTAGACAGAAATTTTATTGTTTTCATTTGATTTTATTTTTTTTTTCTCTTTATATAATTTGATCTTTTATAATTTTATTGCTCCTTGGCTAAATCATCGTTTGATTGTATTGTATTTCGATATTTTATATTGTATATTTCTTTTACCTGTTTACACTTGAATTTTATTATGTTTTTTATATATAAATTATTTTTATCTGGAATGCCGAATGCCGTAGGATGTCACTTATTAGATTTTTTTTATATATGGTATTTGTGCCTAAATTGTATATTCCCAGTTGAGATTTCCTATATAATTATGTTTTAACGTTTGAGACCCTTCCCTTTCAATAAAAAATGTATTCTTATTATAGTTAAGATTCCCTTAATTGTAAATCTGAGACCCTTTCGTTTTATAATCAATTTGATTGTTGATTTTAATCTTTTATTATAAGAGACTTAATTTTATATCTATTGTATGCTTGATTTAAATTTTTATATATGGTTATTTAATTTTTATATTCTCATCACAGAGAATGTATTAGATTTGTGTAAAATTTGACCCCCCCAGTTTTCATAAAATGTCCACGTTTTGTGACCCCCTGAATCCGAAAACCATGTTTTTACGAATGCGTCTGTCTGTCTGTTTGTGTGTCTGTCTGTGTGTCTTTCTGTAGATTTTTGGTTTGTGTGCACGATCACTTTCGAAAGAATTGACCGATTGGATAGTTCTTTGGTATACTCTTTTAGTGTCCTAATGAAGGTCAAGTTCGTTGGCCAGCCATTTTGGATAAAAATTTAAAAAGCTGGAGCATTTTAAAAATTTTTGAAACCACTTTTTTTTTTAATTTAAAAATTCTAATCACGGATGTTCGTAGTACTCAAAAAGACGAACAATTTTTCTTAATGACTTTTTTGGATAAAAAAAAATTGAAAGACTTATAATATTTTGAAAATCCAAAAAAATAAAATAAAACTTGAATTTGAAGCCAAACAACACACGATATGAAAAAAAGTCTAAAGATGAAAAATGTTTCTTTTTGAACACTCTATAGGATAGGCATAATAACTTTTTGAATTTCCTTAAAAAATCTAAAATTCATATTTTGAGCCAAATAACGCGAGATACAGAGAAAATGATAAGAAACATAATTATTGGCCTTAAAAAGATCTACAAATTCTCCTTGAGCCATTTTTCAACAGGATGAGTATTTTTCGTTTTAATCATGAAAAATATTGTTAAACAAAGCCGAGCGCGAAGCTTGAGGTTTAAATTAATAAATATCGAGCGCGAAGCGCGAGTGCCCTGATGAGAATGTGCTCCTTATTTTTACTGAAATCATCTTTTTATTGTGAAATTCTTTAATTGTCTTGTTTTAAATTAATAAATTTTGTTAATTTCTATTCTGTTTTAACTCGAGCTTTTTGATTAATGAACCACCCCTCTCTGCCACGAATTATTTGAGACTGAGCTAATTTATTTTTTTTTTCTTTTGGTTGTATCTTAACTTTGTTTTATTTAATTGATTTAACCAAAACTTGTGTTTGCAAAATCATCTTATCGTTCCGAAAATCGAATTCGTTACACTGATTATGAAATTCATTATACTTTATACGTCGCAAAACAGGCAGTTATCGATTCGTGTGATGGCGTCACTCGTCCAACAATTGCCTCCGTTCGTAACTTATAAAGTAAATAGCAATTACCTGTGGGGCCTTAAATCTACTTTATTTATGAAAAATTGTGGGGTTTTTGTACGATCTTATTCAATAAGTTAAATAACTTCAAAACACGTCACGCTTTCCTATAACAATAACTGGAATAACTCTATTCAACAAATATTTAAAAAGTCTTCTCTATTTTAGGTGCTGATACAGAGCTTACCTAATCTCGCTCTACGATATATTTGGACATTTCTTTTCATTTCACGAACGTTGGATTTTCCTCAATCCGTAACATCCTTTTTATCTACTACTTTGTAACGGTATGGTACACCGTTATATAATATGCCTAAATATAGGCATCCACCACTACACATTGTCGGCACGGTAGAACGCCGACAGGTATCAATTGGCATCAATCAAATATCGATCCAATATTGATACAGCCGAATCACGCTAGGTTCGTACGACAAACGGGTCTACTAACACTACTCAAAAGACCATTCAACACCAGATCCCAGGGGTAGCAACTACAACAGTTAGACAGATAGAAAGTGTTCTTAGGAAAAACTATCTACGCCATTACCAGGCTGTGGGGATTCAGCAGGTATCTCGTATTTATTTTCCGGGCCGTTGCGTTTTTTTTTAAAAGAAAACTGGATCTCTATGAACGCTGTACCAGGATGTGGAGACCCAGAGGGATTCTTTTTTACTTAGCGTGATATAAAGATTTTGTGTACTTTTGAGAGCATTTCCGCACAGCGCAAACGTTTCTGATTTTACTTAACTGGATGCGGTACGAAATCCACCATAAATGATTAACTGTCGCGCTTTGAATTTAAATCCGGCGTGAACTGATAATTTAAAAATATTATTAAATTTTGCGTCTCTCTTTCTCTCTCGCGAGAAAGGGAAAACAGTATATAAACTCCTGAACGCAAATTAATGATTCGCTTTGTATTTTAAGCTCAGAAAGGGTCACGAGAGAGTTGTTTTCTTTTGTATTTAGTTTTAAATATAAAACTCTATAGACAGTCATATTTTGATATTGAACTATCCGATTAACCGATTTGTCAATTTATTGATTCCTAAGTTCATTGATTATAACTTTATTTTCTTTGAAGACCATCGACTGCACGTAATGCAACGAATTAAATTAGTTTAAATCGAGTCATTGATAAACAAATTAATTTTAAGTTTATATCGAATCTTTCCGCATCCGTGCAGCGATAAGGCTTCCATTTACGATTATTTACTTTTGGTTGAATAAATACTATTTTTTTATTGTTAAATGATTGTTGGGTTATTTGCCTCCCTTCAGAACACGTCCCACGACCAAAGACAACAGGTTCTTAGCCTATGAGAGGGTATAAGTCTTTTATTTTCAGGATTGAAATTAGAAATTATTGAAATAGTGATTCTCACTCGAGTCATTTAAAATATCTTTTTTTATTGTAATTAATATAAATAGAACCTGTTCTCATCACAAAGTGTCCATTCTAAAGATTATAAAATAATTTCTGTAAAATATTGTTACATACCAATTGTTGTATAAATTGTACCACAGTAAAATACAGCATTCCAAAATGTCCATACTTTCTCTTCCTTATCCATTAGCCCACGTTTGAAAAATTGATAGAGCTTTGCCTCATAGCTAGTAAGGAGGTTACTAGCTTTACCTTTCCATATTGCTGGATCTTCAATTGCCGAACTATCATTATTTAAAGATTTTATTGCTTCTAGAGTTTCATTTCTAAAACATAAAGTTAAATTAATGTAAAAATATGTCGTAAAATTTTTATTATACGGACTATAAATAAATATACATATTAGGTGAAAATTACTTCCAGTAGAAAAGACAAAAAATTGTGCTCTTAAGGACATTGCATAAACGAACTCCGAATGTTTTGCACTGTATTTACACCAATAAAATGAATATTTTTCTTGAAAACCTTTATTTCCTCAAACGGTAAAGAAAACTATCACAGCAGACGGACTCTATGCGCGAGATGGTAGATAAAATTCAAACACACTGAAAATCTTATTTATGCACAACTCCAGCATTTTTTAAATATGCGCGGTTCTTATCGCAAATTCTGTAACTCCCAAGTATATGTGAGTAAGAGAGAATTTCGCGATTGATTACGCACAAAGGCGTGATTTTTATCCAAACTTCAACAACACCGTCAAAAAATAATTAAATTTCTACTCTGATTTTGTAGTTCACCGTAATATCAGCAGCGATATTTTACTGATCAAAAATGTGAGTACGCGAATGCTCATACAAATTTCCGGTCTGTAATGGTGACTTCACAATAGAGACTAAGAGCGTGAACGTTAGACGCGATGTTTATACTTACGTTCGTTTGCATACGTCAAAACAACATGCATTCGCCGTTTATGTGTATTTATTACAACCTTCATGCTTTTTTTCAAAGTATTATTGCTCATCTTAAACTTAATTATAAGAAAAAAAGGTTATAGGCAATTTAATTTCATTAGATTGAAATAAATGGACACCAGTTTATTTTCACTAAATTTAATTAACGCAAAAATAACCAAAAGAGTTTAATTTAAATTACCAAATTGAATCTTAAGGCCATGTATTACTTATCCGATCCCTCCTTATCGAATTCTTTTCTGTGTGACGTTACTTCTCAATTTATTGTAATATCAAATTGAAAATTTCTGTAATTAAAATTAAAGCATTATGGTACGATTATCTGGTTCTAAACAAAGCCACCAAACCAAACCCCCTCCCCCGAAATTCTTTTCTGGCTACGGCCTTGCTCGTAAATATTTACATTTAAAAAATCTAAGGGGTTAGTACTAAAGAACATTTTTGAAAAATTAATTTTCTAAAAAGTGCAAATTATTATAATAAATATATGTAGAATTGTTGAGTTAATCGGTATTTTGGTCATAAATATCGATAACAAATCGAAAAACGCAAAACAACGTAATCATCTTGAACGCGCCGAAAGTGAATATTTCGCGCCCGTTAGAAGCAAATTACTTTCAAAATTGAACTAAAGGTCAAAATTTATATGTTTTTATGGCATGAACCAAAATCGTAATTATTGATCAATATTTAACCGTTTTTTTAAAAAATTTACGGTTAAAAAAAATGAAAAATTTTAAAGTCGGCCATTTTGTATTTATTTTTTTCGGATTTCAATTATTTTGGTTCACACGGTTGCGACATATTTGTACAATAACATATCCAAATTTCAGCTCGATCGGTCCAATACTTTTTTCTGAATCATGCACGCCAGTTTTTAAAATGGGTAACTTCTGGCAGCTATACCAACCAAATTTATTATTAAAAAAAAATTTTTTCTTGTATTAGTTTTTTATATTTATAATCATTTATGAAAAGTTAGGATCTGTAATATAAATTTTAATTTGATAAAAAAATTCTTAAAGAAAAGGTGAAAATTTTGGTACTAACTCCTTAAGACCAAATAAACGTACCTTAGCATATTTTCTTTAACTTTAGAAATTTTCAATTTAATATTTCAGTAATTTAGTAGTAAAGTTTTAGAGAAAAAAATGTCGGTAAGGTAGTGATCGGATAAGTAATACATGGCCTTAAGGGGATATTCTAGTTTAGAGGTACAAATATTGGGTGTTTTTTGAAATGTGATAAAAACAAAACTAAAAATATTTTTACCATACACTTTTTTACTGGACATTTGTTAATATTCCAACAATACGGAAAAAAATTGAGAAAAAAAAATTCGGAAATTGAACAAGTTACAGGCTGATGGAGTTGCGGAGGTGGAAAAAAGTGTGCGTCCGTATTGACACGATGGTCAGACTGGTGGTCGGAAAAAAAAGATTCTTAATCAGTAAGAATTTCGCTATCGTCTGAAGTAGGGAAAAAAATTTTTTTTCACAAAATGGCGACAGTTTGAAAAAAACGTGATTTTTTGCCCTTTTTTTTCAAAACTTAAAATTTCTTTAAAATAGTAAAAGAACAAAATCTTTACTTAATCCTAGTTCGGTCGATAAAGGGATATATAAAGAAGGTCCACGCCAAATTTCAAGTTAATGGGTTCATTAGAACTTGAGAAATCATGTCAAACGTGTTGGAAAAAGTAGTTTCGATAAAACGTGTTTAAAGATTTGAGCAAAGTTGCAGGCAGTTTTCACTCACATTTCGTTAATCGACGATTCTGCAAACAAGCTCATATAATGTATAAAACAATGTATGAAACAACTGCAAACAAACTAATTTTTGAAAATATGTAAAAAATCGATTTTTTCAAAATTCTAGACTAGAATACCCCCTTAATCAATAAGAGTTAAAGCCATAAATTAAAAACCATCCCAAACTAACTTAACACTGCGAGAAATTACCAATAAAATGTATCCATTTTTTAACATTGGAATCTGGCCCATTTAATATGAAATGAATTGATTATTCATGATAATAATTTTACAGATCGTCAAATTTATCACAATTTGACATACCAGAGATCGATGTATTCCGAAAGACCATTAATTAAACATAATATTCATTAATTGGAGTAATCCACATTTGAGTCAAACAAGTTTTAACATCTTATCAATTTCAGATAAAGGCATAAGGTCTCTTTAAAATATTAATAGAACACCCGATATTTGAAATTAGGATTAAAGATCCGTCAATAAACAATTCGAGCAATAACTACCTTGTAAAGGAAAGAGGTCATAATTTCAAAATGGCGTTGTAAATTTGAAAATTTATTTTCCTTGATCTCAATTCTAAATAATTAGGCAAATGCCTCAAATAATAGTAATGAATAGCTGTCCTCAGCTGTACAATCCAGACAATAATCAATATCAGAGGTTGACACCTAAAAAGCTTTCACGATTATTCAAAAATCAGACTTACTCTAACTCAACTTAAAATTGCTCAACAGAGTCTCAAAGAAACTTGCAAACATGTGCCAAGATGACAATCGGGAAAGGAATTACGAGCGAAGTCTCGTCTTCCGTCTTGTCGGTAAGAGGGCGGAGATGCTGTAACGAAGGACGCTAACTAGTCTTAGGGGCAGATCACGACTCACCAACGGATACCTGAGAATAAAATCCAAGTGGACCAGTAATCACATTTTAAACGCCGACCGACGCACACAACTGAACCTCTATGTCCGTGTGACTAAGAGTAGGAGTTCGCCTAGTGGCGTGTGTGTAGACGAACGTAATCTCTCATGTGTGTTCCGAAAAATTGGATATAATATAACTATTCTTTGTTTTGCGATACTAAGTTATCGAGTGTGTGAGCGGGAGTCACATCCCAGCTAGCATACTTCATTGTACCCTCGGAGAGCGCGGATGGATACCTATCCACTAAGGTGCTCTGGTAAGGTAACCTCTCTCGTCGGCCGACGCGTGGCGTCGGCCATTGTTGTGCCGTGTGGCGCGCGGGCGTTTTTCTTTTTTTTTTCCCCTCATTTTTCTCTTGTTCCCTTTAATTTCTCATCATAAATTTTTGATTCTTCGCTAGTCCCGGGAGTCATGAACTCCGATCAGGACGAGATTCCTGACACAGGGGGAGGGGTCAACCCAAACCCTGAAAACCGCGGTAAAAGTCCTCTCGAATTCGAATTCGACGACACCAACGCCGCGGATGCCATCCTTGCATTCTCCAAACCTATGCACAAGAAAGCCAGGAGACGCGTAGATTTCTTTAGCTCGGACCAAAGTCCGAACAAATCCAAACGCCAGAAAGGATCTCCAAGCCCCCAATCCCAAATCAACGATGCTGCCAATGTGCAACTACCGGGTGATGATTCTTGGAGCATGGAGGCGTGTGGGTCGGAGCTGTCAGAGTCTTCTACTCAACCAGCTCATCCTCCCGCGAAACGCGATTCCATCGTTCAGGATGACATTACTCAAGATCGCGACCCTTTTAATATTATCGCTACTACCCCCAATAGCAACAGGAAGGGCCCCTCAACTGCCCACCGATACAGTGAGGGCCTCAAAGGCGATTGTAAAGTCCTAATTCAACGTGACCAATCTTCGACAGATGCTAAGAAACCCTTAAATGACATGACTCTAGTTCGTTTTTTCAACTCAACCTACAAAAACACGATAAAAGACGTTAAAGCGAACGGTTCTAGAAGTCCGACGTCTCAACAGGAAAATAATCAACAAAGACACGCAAAAAGCCGAAATAGTTCCCTCCCGCTCAGTCCTGCTAACTTTTAAAGGTACTTCCCGCCCAGACAGGATAGCTTTGTACAGGTCTTCCACCGCTGTTCATCGCTACAACCCACCTGTTATACAATCCCACAAGTGTTGGAGATTTGGCCACGTTAGCTCTCAGTGTCGCTCGGCCCCCCGTTGTGTACGCTGCGGTGGCCCGGGTGAACATGATACGAGCAACCCGTGCCCAAGTGCATCACCGAAAGCACCTAAGTGTGTGAACTGTAACAGTTCTCACTTGGCTACCTCTAAAGATTGCTCGGAATATCAATTCCAACAGGACTTCCGCTTATACGCAGCTGACCATAGCCTCTCCTACAACGAAGCTAAAGCGTTTCTCTGTCCAAAAAAGGGCTCCTCAACTGCGACTTCAGATCGCAACTTTTCCTCCACTGTCAACTTCTCCCAATTTCCGGAGTTTGGAGATGTCCCAACCCCATCACTGCACTACCCCAATAATAGCTCGACCGCGCTCAAACGCTTCTCAGAGGTTTTGAGCCAAGCGCCCCCTCCTTCGAGAACACACTCAAAACCTACAAACTCTAAACCTCAACCTAACGCCAAAAAGCCAACACCCACTTCCTTTTACCCTTTGTTCAATAACGGAAGATCGGAAGATGTCTCACCTAGAGGCAGCGCATTGCGAAAGCTACCACCTGATCCTCCTTTCGAATCACGTCCACCTTCGCCAAACCCTTCCGATGCCATTCCTATTATTAATAGTATTCTGGCAGCCCTCACAGGTCTGATGGGAGCACTTGCCTCCGGAACTTCATTGAGTTCCGTAGAGAGTCATGGCTTGCTTACTCAACTCCAGAACTGCGTTAACTCGCTATCTTATTCACTAATTCCCTCACAAAATGGCCCAAATTAATAATTTAAATATCATGCAGTGGAACTGTCATGGTGTGATGAACAAGAGGGGCGACCTTCTTAACATCTCCCATGACTTTGATATCATACTTCTTTGCAAAACATTTTTGAAACCTGACAAAAGATTCGATCTCAAACACTTTAATATCATTAGAGCGGATAGATTATCAAATAGAGGCGGTGGTTTGGCCATAGCCATTCGTGAGGGTATATCCTTCTCAAGAATCTCTTCCATAGTTAACGTGGAGAACGAGCTCGAGACGTTAGCGGTGTCAATAGGTTCCTCCATGGGTGAACTCCTGATTGTTTCAGTATATAGAGTTCCCTCATCGGATAATAAAATTCCTAGCAGACGCTGGACGGCGTTCTTCGACTCTGTTCTCGCAGTTAACAACAACACTGTATTTGTGGGTGGGGACTTTAATTGCCACCACTCATCCTGGGGCGGCCCTCAGAACTGTTATAACGGTTCTGAACTCCGCTCTTCTTTAGATAACCTCGATTTTATTTGTTTTGAATAATGGTAACCCCACATATCGTAATCGCCCAGGTAATTCTCAATCAGTTTTCGACCTTGAATTTATTACCTCTCATCTTTTTACTATAGCTTCCTCAGATGTCTGGAATGACAATCTCGGGAGTGACCACTTTCCAGTGATCACACGCCTGGGTTTGGGCATCCCTATTTCAATCTACTCCTCCCATAAGTATAATTTTAAAAAAATCGACTGGTCACTTTTATCCTCCTTTTTATCAAAATTTATTATAGAAAAAAAGGTAAATTTAGAGTCATCTAACTTAGACCCTTTAGTTAAATACGAAATCTTCGTAGAAGAAGTGGACAAGGCGGTTTTCGCGGCATGTCCCCCCTCTAAACCAGTCCCCACTTTGGGCCCTGGCAATCACTTTCCTAAAAAACGTAAAAATAAACATTTTGTCCCAGCACCTTGGTGGGACAAAAACTGTGACCAGGCTGTTTCTGAGAGAAAGAAAGCCATTGCAAAATTTAGAAGTAAATCAGATTACCCCAACTATGTAAATTTAAAAAGAATTGAAGCAATGATCAAACGAACCCTAAATGCAGCTAGAAGAGATTCCTTTAAAAGCTTTTGTAACTCCCTCGATAGGATGACCCCACACTCGAGAGTGTGGAGGACTATTAAGATTTTCAAAAACAAATTCACCCAGCCAGCCACCGCCTCTTGTTCAGCTGATAGAGAGGTGATTAACCACCTAAATTCTCTAATTGACGAAATTTGCCCACCAACTGTTTTCAACGACAAATTCCCCAACGATTTTAGAGACAACCCCTTTTTTCAAACACCGTTTTCTAATTCAGAACTTAATATAGCTATCTCTTCACTCAAAATCAAATCATCCCCAGGTTTAGACAAAATAGATTATAACATCATCCAACATTTTCCTGAGG
>UCOH01010623.1:0-18586 GCA_900474275.1 Synergus japonicus
GATCATTACTTATATTAAAATGTACAAGAAGGAGTGTTGAGATTTAATTGCTCTCACTTGCTTCGGTTAAAAGCCATTTGTATTATTTTAGTGTAAATAAAGATCAATTTAGTGAAGCGTGGGAGAACGAGTGAATGGACTAGAGTTGTTTAAAATCCTAAACAACGCCTGAATAAATAAATAATGCCCACTGGGGAAGAAACGGATCATCGATTGTAGCTCCGCTTCATCCCTGATGGTAGATAATAAGCGAACGACAGGAAGGTAAAGTAAATCTATCGTTCCTAATTTTTGTACTTCTCTTTTTTCAATTATAATTTTATATATGATCTAAACCATCTCATGTAAACAAAGGAAACAATTGTTAATTGAATTCGGGGGTTTTCAGAATATATATATATATATATTAATTTAAATTGCAAATATAACAACTTATTTATTTATTTAACCTCCCATTTGATATCAGATTTTAATCCTCGGATGAGGAATAGAGTAATCTTATCCCGCAAAATAATAAAAGAAATAGATCTTCTATTTCTTCTTTTCTGTAACTCTCCGACCAGCCTAATAGCTTTCCTATTTGTTTAATTGACACCCCTTTTTCATTTAGGGAATTATTGGTTCGTAACAATTTAAATCTACAATCCGTCTTCCCGCCAATATGGGATTTGGGGGATTTGTCGCAATAATTTTATTTTTCTTCGCTATATACATATATGCAACAGCCTTTAACCGTCGATCGAGCACTTTTTTAAAAATAAATTTGCCTTTGTGTTTCAATTGAGATGACATTTTGACGATGAATGAATGACATTTGACTGAGAATGAAATTGTTGTGTTGCCAATATCGTTGCCATACGAACTGTGACTGCGAATGTGTGTATACGTATATAGGAAGCTTCTATGCGATTGTACAATCCCAGTCAAAATTTTTTACCAATGGTTAGGAGAGAAAATGCGATATCTTACATCTATCTGAGCATAAACTTTTGAATGTTTTTGCCGCGAGACAACTACCTTAATATACTATAATATCTTTAAAATAATTTAACATAAATTATTTAATTATTATTTATTCACTGTTAATATATACATTGTTTGTAACTCATTTTCTTATTGTTTCAGAATGCTTCTAGACATCAATCCCGAAAATGGACATAGGCGAGGATGAAAAAATAAATATAAAACTAGCTGCAAAGTTACATCAACTTTTGTAATTATTTAATGAGCACTTTGCTTCCTGTAAGCAAATATGATTTGCCTCCTCATTGAGGAAGCAATAAGAAGTTTATATATTTAACTTTTTTTTCTTTCTTTATTTTAGATAATAATTTTTAATATTTAAAAACGTTGTTCCTCTTCCAGCATTGTTCATTCTTCCCCCTCTTCCTAAATTCTTCAAATGCACCTCTCTTCCCCTACTCTTCCAACCACCCCCTCTGCCCATCCAAGTCCACCATTTTCCTTGTCACCATACTCTCCAAATTGTCCCTTCTCCTTCTCTTCCTAGATTAACATTTTCCTTTTTCTTTTCTTTTTTATTTTTCAATCTGATAGTATTATAAAAAAAAATCAATGAGAGTGGCTAAATACCAATCAATAAAATAAGAAAAAAAATTACATTTATGTTATAATTTCAACAAAATTATTTACAAATTTCATTTTTTCAGATAACTGAAAAATTCTAATAATAACAGAAGATAATTGTACTCACTGATGCGCACTAAAAAGAAGAGAATATTTAAAATAATGCTTTCATTGTTAATTATTTAATTAATTATATAATTATAATAATTATTATTATTATAAATCAATCAATTTAAATATATTTAAATTTTAAATAAATATTCTTTTTTAAAGAAGATACCTTTTATTTTCTTCTATATTAGTTTTTAATTGAGATTATTTGAGAACTTACAATAGAAAAATTAATTTTTGAAAACAAAAATTAAACACATAACTTTCTTATTTTTCTATAAAATGCATTAATCTTATAGGTAAATCGATTCATCTATAAATTTTAATTATTTTAGAAATTATAGTCGAAAAATTACTTTTTAAAAAATACAATTAACCATAACTTTCTTATTTCTCAATTAAATGCATTAATCATACAGGTCAATCGATTCGTCTCGATGAAAAGAATCTTCATTTCCCTTACATCAGCTTTAAATTTTCAATATTTGAGAAGTTATAGTGGAAAAATGAATTTTACGAAAATTATAAAAGTAAAAAAAACTTTTAAAATTAAATATTTTGTGAAACCTTTGTAAGAAATTCAACTAGATATATAAAAAATCGTGACACACATACACACACATACATGCATACGGACATCTTTTCAGATCATCATATTAGATATATTGCCCTTGAAATATGTTCAAAAAAACCTTTTTTAGGAAACTGGATTTTGTCACCACTACATAGCTTCCTCTATGAGGAAGCAAAAACGAAACAAGACTCAAAAGCCATGACTTTAATGTCGGCATTTATAAACTTTTCTACCTAATAAGTAATTTACTAATAGTATATACTTAAATAATTATAGATTATACTAAATTGTAATATCGGCTTCAATACAGAAAAAACAAGGACTGAAAGTGTTTTAGGCTGAATTTCAGTCTTAAGTCAGTTTTTAGTCTTGTTTTAAGACTAAGAAGTCTTGTTTTTAGATTTCTTAATCTTAAAACAAGACTAAAAATTGACTGAAGACTGAAATTCATCCTAAAAACTAATTTCAGCTGTAAACACCTTCAGACATTGTTTTTTCTGTGAACGTATTCTACTACAAAATTTCTTTCAGTGCACGTAAATGTATAGATACATAAAGTTTTGAAATTTAATAAACACTTTTTTTTCCAAATATTTCGGATCATTTTCCTACACACTACGACTCTTTTTCCCATATAACTCGGAAATTTTTCCAAACAGGTAGACAATTTTTCCTATACACTTTGACGATTTCTCCTACATACTTCGGAAATTTTTTCAAACAGGTTGGAAATTTTTCCTACACTGTTCGACTATTTTTCCTACTCCTTTCGGAAATTTTTCCTACAAAAAAGTAGGAAAAAATTCCAATACTAGTGGGATATTTATCCAACTATTTTATAGGAAAAATTTCCAACCGTTTGGGTTATCTGCTGTTCGAAGATTTTCGGAGAATTCTCCGAAAAATTATTTACAGTGCACAATCTAGAATTTCTCAACTGGCATTTTGAATTTTTAATATTATTAATGATGGAAATATAAACATACCTTCAAATCTTATAAAAAATTGCAAAAACAAATAAGAAATAGGAAAAAGTCAGAGGAGTCATTCTCAAGTTTTCAAAAATGATGTGAAGTTTTGAAAAATTTTAAAAGGTTTCCAGGAATTTTAAGTTATTTTACGAATTTTAAAGGTTTCCGTAGAATTTTGGAGAAAAAAATTTGTTTAAAGAAATTTTAAGGGACTATGAATGTTTTTGTGTAATTTGAAGAAATTTTAATGATTTTTGAAAGTATTGATGAAAATTTGAGGATTTTATGTAATTTAAAATGATTTAATAGAATTTAAAAGTATCTTAACTAATTTTAATCAATTTCAAGGGATTGTAAATTTTGAAGAAGTTTAAGACACATCTAGGAATTTAGAAGAATTTCAGGAGCATTTTTGGAATTTAAAAAAATTTTAAGAGATTGTGAGAAATTTACAGGTTTCTGTAGGATTTTAAAAAATTTAGAAAAGAAATTGTTTTGAATTCTTTTGAAATCCGTTTAAAATTCTTTTTTAAATTTCTGTCTAGGTCTAATCTGCAGTTCCGGCCTCGTATGATCCAAGATCAGAAGCTGTCATGATACCAAAAACACAACAAAGGGGGTTCATGGTACATACGAGGGAGCAGCAGCGAGCAGGGCTTTTAAAAAAATGTAAATTTAAAAGTTTTCAAAGCTTTTAGTTTAGTTTTAAGTTAGTTTTAGTTTAGTTTAGTTTTAAAAATTGTAAAAATGTTTCTAGCTTATAGTTTTAAAAGGTTTAAAGTTATGAAAGCTTTATTTATTTATTTATTTATTTGAAGCTTTGAAAATAGTTCTTCACTGTTTTTAGAGTAATTCTTAAGATCTCACGTTTCAGAAAGGATTTTTGGAAAAATTTCAAAATTGTAAAAATACTTCCAGATTTATTTATTAAAATGCTTTGTAAAAACTTCCAGTCTTGAAAGTATTTTTTGGATTTTAAAAAATTTTCAAAAGATATATACTCAAGTTTTCTAAACAATTTCGAAATATTTATAAAGATTATAAATTACTTTAATATATATTGTAATTATATTCTCAAGCATATTTTTGTAAGTTTTAAAGATCTATAGTTTAAGGGTGTGTGATACTTTACCATAAGAGCAATTTAGTTAAACCAATTATATATTCATCATAATAAATATATTTAGCTAATAAGAGTCAATAAACTTTCTTCTGGATGAGACGAAGGTTTATTGACTATTATTGGCTACAAATATTTATTATTATGAATATCTAATTGGTTTAACTAATTTTCTCTTATGGTAAAGTACCACATGCCATTAAGTAATGTAAAAAATATATTTTTCTATCTTCATAATGTAATATAGATAAGCTGTTTATACTTTTTTTTTATATGTACATACATCTTATAATAAAAATTAAGATTTTACTACAAAATTATTGTACCTCTTTCTAACTCTTTCTAAATCTATAAATTCACTCTTGTGTATTTCAATCCCTATCTATTTCAATGTTTTCTTTCTATATAGACTCAGCCTTCTTAAAAAGACAATCACAAATTTTTTTTTTTAATTGGTTTTATTTTGTGAACACAAATACAATGCTAGAATTTAATTTAAAAAAAATGCATACTTAATTAAAAGAAAGAATTCTTAAATCAAGATGTTTAGTCTAAAATCTACCTTTTAATGTTTTAAAGTCACTTAACAAACTTCTTTTTAAACTCGAATAAGGAAAAGAAACTTCAAATCACTGAAGAGCGTAGCAGCGCCGATTAAATCAAAAAATGCACAAGAAAAGACATGAAAATTCCATTTCAAATATTACGTTAATATTGTCATATTATTATTAATTATTATTAATAAAATTAAAATCTTCAAAAACTAAAAAAGATATTTTCTTGAATTAGAAGACAAACAATAAGAAAATTACATATAAAATGAAAAATTGGTTAACAATAAAATACTATTAAAATTACAGCATT
This sequence comes from Synergus japonicus, assembly GCA_900474275.1. Taxonomy (NCBI): domain Eukaryota; kingdom Metazoa; phylum Arthropoda; class Insecta; order Hymenoptera; family Cynipidae; genus Synergus; species Synergus japonicus. Next base: position 5,228 of record UCOH01010623.1, read on the forward strand.
CGCCACCACTGAGAAAAATGTTTTGTTAATTCAACCAAAACTGACAATGAGACTGTCTGAGACTTTGTTGGTTTAAATGAATTTTTTTGGTTCAAAAAAAGGTTTGTTAAAAGAACCAAGATTTGGTTGGCACAACCAAAAAATTTTTGTTATTTCTATAGCAACAAAACGTTTTGTTATCCAAAACAAACAGTTTTCTGTGTACTTAAAAATGATAAAATATAATATTTTTACTGTAAAATGAAAAGATAAATTTTTAAATTACTGCTTTTTTTCATAGAATAAAGAAAATATCTATAACTGCAAGTCGTTATCTAAAAAGAAATGTCGTTGATAACTCGAGAAAAATGGCTTTTCACAGTGGAAGAGCTAGAAAAATTATCGCCAAGCCGAAAATACGGTGTGAGCGGCGAAAAAGAATTTCTCTATAGGCAGACTGTTGCAGAATTCATCCAGGATTGGCAAGAAAATACGATAAAATAGTTTTTATTAGGAGAAAATTGAATTTTCGTCATTTCCCATGCAATTTTTGATTAAGTTAGCCTGAAGTATAAAGCCAGCCTCATCAGTCGGATTCAATCAACAGCCATGATTACCGTGTAACCTTATATTCTAATCCTATTGTAGTCGCTACTTCCAGAATTAAATGTGAGCGCGTTTCTAATAAATCCTTGTATCCTTCTGATTTAACAAAATCACTGTAATTTTCGACAATAAAATGAGAACAGTAGTCTTTCAAAATACTTGCATCGTGATCATCGGCAAGCTTAAAAATCTCAGAGACATTTTCCATTGTCAATTCTGCATGAAGGAAATCCGAACACATGAATATAAGTCCTTTCATTTGATACTGATTAGCTGCAATTAGAATGTCTCGCGCTTTATCTTTCAGGTTGTTCACTGTGCCTGTATACATGTATCGAAGTAATTCCTGAAATATTTCTGAGCTCATTCCCTCGATTTTCACTTCATTATTAATGAATTCTTTCATCTCGTGGGAAAACATTTTTTCAAAAACAGGGCTGTGAGCATAAAGAACGACTTTGTGAGCTGAGAATTCCACATTATCAACGAGAACTTTGAAGTCGCTTAAAGTTTCTCTATTCAATAATGGCTCATAGAGAGATATCTGAATTTCCTCAAGAACATCTGTGAGCTTGCATACAATCTTGAGAGTATTTTCAACTACATAATCATCGACTTCGCCAGTACCTTTGAAATAGGCAGATTTAAAATCACAGAATTTCATTCCAGACGGAATTGTCGTTTTGTAGAGATTTAATCCAATTGAACGATGTTTTTCAGGGAGCACAATAGAAAATTGTACATTTTTCTCAAAAGAAAAAGTAAAGTTGTCATCTTCGCGACTTTGAAAGCTAATATTAAAATGAAAATGCTCTGATATCGCTTGAAATCTCCACTTTTTATTTTTATACATACAGTCTGGTGAATACCTTCTTTCATTTGATGATGTTATGAATTCGATATAATCTTCTATCTCCCATGTGCAATTTATTTTGCAGAAATTGTCAGACATTTTCACCCTGAAAATAAAACAAATTCTTAACAAAATTACAAATTTATACGTTTCAAGTTTTTTCAGAAAATATCATTGGCAATATAATTTGAGCAAGTTCAGAAGAAAAAACGGTTTCTTTCTGCTTAAAAACACACAAAGTGTACATTTATTTATATAAATTGTTTCTAACATATAAACAAATATTTATGGATGGCAAGAAAGTTTTCAGAAAATGTTATTGGAAATATAATTTTAACAAGACCAGAAGATAAAACGGTTTATTTTCATTTTAAAACGCCTAAAATGTGCATTTGTTTATATAATTTTTTTATAAAATAAACAAATAACATTTTATCATAAATTTTAATTTCCACGTATCATCCTAACGATGACAGCAAGCGATTTTAGGGTAGAAATATACACTCAGAAAAAAGTTTGGTTGATTCAAAAAAAATTTGGTTGAACCAACCAAATAATAATAAAATAGTATAATATATAATATAGCAAATAATATAGCATTGCTATAGGGTCAATCAAATGTTTGGTTGATTCAACCAAATTTTTTGGTTAATAAAGTTTGGTTGATAGTACGCGTCGCGTCGGTAATGTCAGTATGTTTAGCTAGTTTAATGAAATTATTTGGTTGAATCAACCAAACATACTCAAACAAATAATTACTTTGAATTGACCATATGAAATTGTTGCGTTTTTTCAAAGGAGCCAAATGTTTAGTTGCGTTGACCAAATTTTTTAGTTACAACAAACAAACTAGGTTAAACAAACTGTTTTATTGAATCAACCCAACTTTTTCTCTGAGTGTATACTTTGAAGACGAATACTCCCTAATATCGATTATTTGTTAACACAATTTGTTTATACCAATTATATGTGCAATTTAACAATTTTTATAATTTTCCTATACCCTTGTGCATTAAATCCAAGGGACGAGAAGTATAAGAAAAATTTTGTCTGGAAGATAAGAAATAAAATTTAAAAAATCAACATTCTTTTCGCTACTTGAATTAACATAAAAATTAAATAAATAAACAACTAAAAGAAATCTACTCTCACCATTTTCTGAAGAATTCAGTTCTGAATTTTCAAAAAAAAAATATAACTAAATTCCGTGCATAATTGCGTTCTAAATGTCATTTTGAACCTTGTTTTCCGATTTCACTCCACACTGTGATGGGGTGGGGTAAAAATTCCATTACGATTTGTTACTGAAGGGGGAGGGGGGTATTTAATTCATGTACATAATTGTTGGAAATACATGTTGTCTAAATATTGATTATACATACATATGTTTATGAATATTCACTATTCAATATTTATATCAATATTTTTTTAATATTCAATATTAAAATTTTTTACAATACTGATTCTATATTTATGAATATTTACACGTAGAAGTCTTTACCTACAAAGTGTATGTAATATTCAAATACAAACTACAATTTCCATTAATTTCAAGTCCTATACTTTATTATTTATCGAAACCAAAAATTACGTACAATAAGATGGGGGGGGGTAAAAATATTTCGTTATGGTTTTTTATTGAGGGTGGGAGCCTTAGTGAGGGCCTAAAATGCGTCACGGCACAAAAAAATCATTAAAAATCTCCTAATTTCGAGACTTAAAATTTCCAATGGGTTCATTTAAAGCCCAAAGAAGCCCAACACCGTTTCATCCACCCATCCCTCTATAGGGTTAAGTGGATGAAACTGTTTTTGGCCTCTTTTAACATTATATGAACGTTTTTACAATGATAAAATTTTTGATCTCTAAATTAGGGGTTTTTTATTAATTTTTTTCGCACTTAAGGGTTGATTTTGAGGGTGAACTTAGGCGGTTAGGTGGATGAAACTGTTTTGAGCTTTTTTGGACATTAAGGGCATGCTCTGCGGATATCACGTGACCAAACCAGTCCTCAAATATAAAAAAAAATTTTCGAAGTCCCCATGGTCAAACGAAATGAGATATCGTTTTGAAACTTTGGGATTATGGAAATAAGACACTAAATTGTGTTCTAACATTCATTTGGAGTCGTAATTTGGAAAAAAAAATTTTCTGAAAAAAAAAAATATGGGAAATTATTTTCATTTTTTTTCGAAGTCACCACGTTCACAAGGATTGAGATATCGAGTTGAGAATTTGGGAGATTATATAAAAAGCACTAAAGTGTGTTCTAAAATAGCAATATGTTCATAATTTGAAAAATAATTTTATAAATTGCTAATTAGAAATTGTTAAAATAGTACATTACCACCCGAGTTGTATCACTTTGCAGGTAACGTTCGGTTTGATGCATTCGGATTTTTGAATCCACACTAACACAAATATTGGCCTCTAAATCGTTTACATTGAAAAATATCAATGTAAACGATGAAATTTGCACATTTGTTGCAAATCAACAGATAAATATCTGATGTGCACCTGCATCCTGTCACTATTTTGGTGCTGTATTTTTAGTATGTCATTTTTTGCGGAGAAAAGAGAAACTTTTTCTATGTCGGTAAAATCGAATCTATGGTAGATTATAAAAAATTTTTTTCGAAGTCCCCATGGCCAAAGGCAATGAGATATCGTTTTGAAACTTTGGGATATGGGAAATAAGACACTAAATTGTGTTCTAAAATTCATTTGGAGTAGCAATTTGGAAAAAAATTTTGGAAAAAAATAAATGTGCACAATTATTATATTTTTTGTTGAAGTCACTACGTTCACATGGATTGAGATATCGAATTGAGATTTTGGTGGATGATATAAAAAGCACTAAAGTACGTTCTAAAATAGCAATATGTTTGTAATTTATAAAAAAAGTTTTTGGAAAAAATAATCCACATGAAACTTTTCAACGTCGATAAAGTAGATGCCTCGATTTTTAAAACAAGTTTTCTGCCAATCTCAATTCAGTAGCGTAACTAGAAAATGGAGGTACCGTTGAAAAAAATTTTAGGTGGCCCCTTTGGAAATTTCTAAAATAATAACTTGCTAATCAATTTTAGTTTTTTAGATGCCTTTTTTAAAAAATAATTTCCAAAGTATTCCTGAATAATTTACCAGTACTAATCTGCTGATTTTTACTTGTTTGAAAAGGGATTTTTGGTTTTAACATATACTTATTAAAATTAACTTATTTTAGAAAACTCGAGTTTAAAATTATTTACTTTATTTTTCATTGCATGAGTTGACATCAATATCGTGAATGATGACAGTATCCGCTGTTATCTGTTAATATATAGTGGAATAAGTATGCCAAAAAATAGAGTCAAAAACTATAATATAATTTACTACAATTTTTGTTTATTATAATGTTACTCTAATGTCAGTATTTTCCACAAATGTGATTCGTTTCGGTTTCTCACTCGTTCTCAGGTAAGTGAATTGGTATTAGAGCGAGTGAGAAAAAAACCACTGATATGGTAACATTCGAAAGAGCGACACTCGCGACACTTTACGAGGATTAGTGAATTACTGATTGCGGGATTTTAATTTTAAAAAGCTTGTGGGGGATTTGTAAGGACCCCTGGTGGTGATCTTGTTTTAGAAACCAATCGCGGAATCGAAGTTTCAAGTTTCGACTCGCGAACATTTTAATACTTGACCTTATCATTTCTGTTCAAGATATATCTCGTTACAGAAAGTGAATTTTTCAAAAGTGTTACTTTTGTGTTTTTATATGTACACAATTTTGATAGTGCACAAAAATGGGTTACTCGAAAAAGATATATATTGTATACATTATATTATTAATATAAAAACAAAATTTCAAACTTTTTATATTTTAATTGTATATAAATTTTGAAATACTTACCGCGTTTATTTTTCACCATTTTAGCTTCGTAATGTTGATCGATAAATCCTTTTTAACAATTCTGATAAACGACAGCGTCGTCCGTTTAACGTTTTTTCGGAATTTTTATATCTGCAGAGTTGATTTTATATTTGTTGCTTATAAATAATCAATTAAAATCGACTTCTTCGATAGTAAACAAATCCAAAGTAGAGTCATTTCTAATATTGTTTTTTTGTTTCAGGACGACCAGCAAAGAATAAGGGGCGGCAGCAGGAGCAGCTGCAGCAACAGCAGCAGAGGCTACACCAGCAGCCACAGGTGCAACTGCAAGATCCGCAGGTACCACTGCAGGTACCAATGCAGTTGCCGCAGCAACAGCAGCTGGAGCAGCCGCAGCAGCAGCAACTGCAAGGACTCCAGCAGCCGCAACTGTCACTGGAACTACAGCTAAAAGAAATGAGCGAAAGACTTGACAAAATACAGCAGCAGATGACAGAGCGACAACAGCCGCAGCTGCAGCAGCCCCAACTGCAACTGCAGCAGCCGCAACTGCAACAGCCGCACCTGCAACAGCCGCAACTGCAAAAGCAGCAGTACGGTATTTCTCAACAGTTGGCAGAAGAAAGGAAGAAGAACCAGCTATTAAAAAAGTACCCGAGAACAGGAGAAGCAAAATTGGAACCGCGATAGGATGGTGTGGTAAAACAGAATAAAAAAATTACCCGAGTCACTGACTGCAGCAGAGACTGAGTTGAAAGTTTATAAAGGGCTTTGGCCAGGGCACCACCTGTCGGCGGTTTCGGTTGTTCCTTCTTCGGCTGTACCTTCTGCAGCTGCGATTCCTGCAGCTATGCCGCCAAATGTATTATATTCTTTACTACATGATGTCCTGACTGCCGGGCCTAGCAGTAGGAATTGAGAAGTTTTTTTGTTATTCAATATTAATATGTTCGCTGACGCGTAAAAGATTTTGATATATATTGAAATTGAATGCAGTTTATTTTATTTTCTAGTTTATCAATATTTGTTAAGTTTTTTTAAATTTATACTAGCAGTAAAATTTTTCGGAACTGCAAGGTTTCCAGAGTGGTTCAAGTCCGTCTTTCTTAACCCAAATGTCGAATTCAGCCAGACTCAGTAGGTCACAAACAGGAACTTGGTTTATGTGAGGGATGATAATTGTTCTTCTGAACTAGCGAGTTGCATTTTTTTATTGCAGTTTTTTAATGTATCGATCGATACTTCGCTCCATGTTCTTCCTAACAATATTTTTCAAATTTCAATATTTTATCTTTGTTGGCAAGAGTTTTCGAGATAATGGAGTGGTGCACCTGGTATTTTTCTGCAAGGGCTTTGTTTTTCAGTCCGTTTTGATCATTTTCTATTACTTGACACTTTTCAGCAAATGTCAGTCTTATTCTCTTATTAACTCTTTTCTTCTGGAATTAAATAATTTAAATTACAAAATTGAATTTGTTATCGTGGGTCGTTTCACATGCAAGGCATGTTAAAACGCTCAATTATCAATAAAAAAATCGGATAAAATCCCTGTACACTCTTAAACACTTCTTCTTCAACAGCACGTCATTAATCTTGCAATAAATTCTAAACAAATATTTTATTTTCAGTGATAAACACATCCACCTCCCGAAAATGCAGACATTTATCAAAAAATGCATGGGTATAGAGGAACGACTCATGATAAACAAATCGGGTTAAGATTCTTATAAAAATATCGCAAATTTTCTTGATATTTAATTAAAGAAAAATTCACTTAGTTCAGAAAAAATTTAACATGAAAACAAAACAAAATGCACTATATTGAAGATATAATTTACATGAAAAATTAGTAGAAGTACACATAATATGCATGTGTACTTGATTTGACGCATGTGCAATTGATGTGAAATTTGAGGTAAGGAATTTCGTGACTATTGGGGAAGTGGAGTGTATTCCCATGTGGACGCAAAACGCAAAGCGTAAAATGAACAGCCAATTGCAGAACACTTTTACATTTCTGTCTTCTCAAAGATTCTCTATCATTGGTTGTTCGTTTTGCACTTTGCATTTTGCGCCTACATGTGATTCCACCCTAATTCGATTTAGAATCGCGCACGAAGCCAACTTTGAACTTGCCTCTTTTGCCTCGCATGTACATCAGCGGCCGTGTCCGCCGTAATGTTTACTTTATGTAAAGTTAACCGGTATACGTGAAAAACGGAAAAACCTCTTGGAAGAAGTGTACACAAGGGAGGATGAAATGGAACAGGTAAGGATTATTTGTATTATTTTTATTTAGGATTATTTGTATTTAACCAAAATTTGGAAAATATTGTTAACAATAAGAGAATATGTTTGTCACGACAGCGACCTGTTAGTTCCAATTTCCACAAATTCACGTCAGGAATTTTGTGATGCAAAAAATAAAAGAGTTATTTACCAAAATAAGTCTGCCGTAAGTTTTAGAAACAGTCCTGAGAAGTAGAGAAATAACCTATATAATGTGCAGAAATTTTAATTTATTTTATTTTTTTCAGAACACCATTCAATCCAATAATGAATTCGCTTGGAAAATTATCAAAGGAAGAATTATGTATAAAAAAAAATTGGACTTTCTGATATGCAGTTGACGAAGTTTCTCGATCTTTCTATCACTTTCATTTCAACCTCGTTATGGGAACTTAACAAAGATGAATTGTGAATTCATTTTACGTGTGTTCCTCATCTGAATGGCTTTGATCGTATCGCTGGAGAGGTAAAAAAAAATATATAATTTAAATTTGTTGTAAACTCAGTTAAAATACTTAATTTTGAAATTTACTTGAATATTTAGGAAAAAACCCCTTTTTTAAAAATACGAATACCTTACCTTTATTATTGTGGAAGTTTGAAAGATTTTGAAATTTTTCGTTAGATTTAAAGTATTTTAAATGATTTTGACGAATTTTAAAAAGTTTAGTGAAAATTAAAGAGATTTTATGAAAACTTAACATATTTGAAGGGAATTCGTCGAATTTTAAGATGAGAGATTTTTACGAATTTGAAGTGTTGTGAAGTGATTTTAAATGTCTAAAGATTTAAAGTCATGTGTTACGAAATTGTTTTAAAATTTTAATACTATTATGATTGAAAATTTGTTGGTATCTTTTATGCTTTTCTCTCAGGGAAATTTTTCAGAAGGTTAGGTAAAAGTCAGGGACTTTAAATCTTGTGGCCACCTTGACTTATTAATTTTAATGTAAAAACATAATTATCTTTATTGATTCTTTTAGTTAGCACTGATGGTCTTAGAATGAAACCAGGAGAAGTTGCTCAACTGTGAAGACGACGGAGAAGCTATGTAGTTGTTAACAGACTACCTTGGAGGTATTTTTAATGACGAAAAACCAGTATTAACCAGGCCTGTCGACAGCCCTTCACCAAAAAGAGTATATTTATATTTAAATTTTCTTTATATCAAAATATATTTCCACAATACTAATTTATACTTTTTTCTTTAACTTTAGAGCATTAATTTGTGAAGCTTACTCGCGTTATGGCTTGTTGACGACCGGAGGGATCGAAAAACTCAGATTAAAGCACAGACTCAGGATTGTTCAAACCTTAGAAGATAGGATTGAGAAAAATATAATAAGAAGTGTTATTGACGAAAAGTATATGACACATAAAAAATTACAGGTAATGTGACAATCCTATGGTCAGATTTGAGCAAAATCGTTAATATACGACTCAACCTCCTTACGAAGCTTACGAAGTGGATAGGTTTAAAAACAATGGCTGAAATAACACAGACTGAAGCTACTCTACATTTTGCACCTGCCACCTTTACTAATAGCATGCGAATTTGACTCGCCAACTCAATCAGGTAATAAAGATAAATTCAGGGCGTCTAGCAAGTCGGGAAACCGGGAAAAACTCGGGAATTTCATTTAGGACCAGGAATTTCTTGCATTTTATTAAAAAATCTACTTTTTCTACTTTATCTTATTTTTATTCTATTTCTACTTTATCAATTAAAACAAAATATTTTTGCAAAAATAACAAAAAAGCAACTATAAATTTATCGGAGGAAAAAAAAAATTTGACCGGGAAAACCCCGAGAATTTCCAATTCCCTGATCACTATAGGCAACCTGTAAATTTAGTCTTGTCATAAAGTAATTTTTTTGGTATGACCGATTAATTTTATTGTAGATATAAAGTCAAATTTCGCGCGAAAGACAGGCGACTCAGTCTCTCAGTCCGTCTTCTTCTTCGGGAGTCCCGGAACTCTCCGAGCGCATCTCGTTTCTGCGTTTCAGATCTGGGATCACTGCCCAGCGCGTACCGAGCGTGCTAAAGATTTTCCTCCTTTAGGACATATTGAGAAATCCACTGAGCCAATAAGCGAAACGGAAAGCAGCACAGAAAAGATAAATCCAAAGATCAATGTGGTTAGTAATTTTTTTAAATTATTCAACTCCGATGTAATGAATTTTGAAATTATATATTTTTAAATTAACTAACCTAATTTTGAATGTTTAGAATTCACAAAGAGGAAAACAAACAGAGGCAAAAACATCAGGAAAAGTAAAATAATCTTCTGTAATGTCTGAAGAAACTTTTAATTTCATCTCCACCTCAACAACAGAAAATGTCGGTAGTTCTGAAAAAAATCACAACGACTGAGTTCCAATTAATCGAGAAGCAAAAAAAATGTCAAATTATGCAAAGAACTGGATAAGTTTCGTCGGTGAATACTCCCATGATGACTGGAAACGAAGAATATTTAATTATCGTTCGATTCATGAATGTAAATAATGGGTCTCCAGAAGAACTTACGACTAGACACGATTCTGTAGCTTCATTGATTGAGATAGAATTCACAACTGTGGATGTTTTAGTTCATCAACAGGTACTTATCAATCTTTTGATTTTGCATCCAACATTCAGGGTAAAATTTTTAAATTACATTATCAAGTGAGTGGAATGAAATTTGATTAAAAAATAATAATTTCATTGTTTAGGATAAAATAAGTGGCACGACTGCAATGGTGAACGAGAAGAAGGTAAAGCTGAAAGTTAACGAACTTCTCATCGGTTTATAAAAACGTAAGAAAAATATTGACAAATAAATGTCTATTTTTTACAGATCGTGTCAGTGGAAAATACACAAGCACTGTAGATTCAAGCCATAATGAACAATTTAGAAGATTGGAAAACTGAGAAGAATAATATGTCTATTAAATTTATAATGGACTATAACTGGTAAATTTTAATCAGAATTTTACTTATCAATGTATTTTGTCGTCTTTATAACATGCATACTTTTTTTTGTAGCTTAAATGAAAAGGTTCTCCCTCACACCTTCCCAAAAATGGATTTGCAATGTTAAATTTGACTTACTTTGCATTGAAAGGTCGAATGTTTGACGATGGACTCTTAGGAACTTCTGTTATCCTCATGAATTGTATTTTGGATTTGTGAATTTCGACTGAGAAATACACACATGTATATATATATATATTGGATATATCATTACGAGTGATATATAAGCGGTTGGATTTATTCGTTGCAGTGGGGTAAGTAGTTTTAAATATATTTATATATCTAATTAGTTTCTAAGTTTTTCGCGTCTAAATAAACGACGCAGTTCTTAAAGCTCAGGATGAATAGACCTTTGCTTATTCTATTTATATATATATTATACTTTATATTGTACTCCTTTTAGCATAGCATACTACTTTTATTTTCCATTATAATATAAAAGAAATGTATGTAATCTAATGTCCTGGAAAATTGTCCCCATGCGTTTGTTTGTGAATGTCACGCTTTTTAACGAACCGGCAATTTCTTGAAAACGCGTAGAGATAAGTTGATGAAATTTGGCATACTTATATCACTATATACCAAGTTGAATTAACTTTGGGTGTCACCCAAAGTTAATAATTATGATTATATAATTATTTTTGCTCAGAGGATAAAGTACGATAGACATTATCTATCGATCTCCTGTTGGTAAGCATAGTCATATTTTGTCTGATTATTAACTTTGTGTGTCACCCAAAGTTAATAATTATAATTATATAATTATTTTTGCTCACAGGATAGAGTACGATAGACATTACCTATCGATCTTATAACGGTAAATAAAGCAAAGGGGCTCGAAGAGCAAAAGCATACGACGCTAAAAAGGACTTCACGACATATGAGGTTGGAGAAAAGGTGCTAGTTAAAGCATACAACCTCTCCGACAAGTTCCTTAAACGTACTGCGAAATTTATGGCAGTTTTTGATGGACCATATGTCATCAAAACAAGGGTTGGTGATGGCACTTACAAAATCTCCAACCCAATTGATGGGCAGGAACGAGGCATGTTCCATGCAAACGACTTGAGGAAATACTACCAAACTTAAACCTCACATCCTCAAGATTTTTTTTTTCTTTCCTTGTGTTGTCGGATCTCATTGTCAGCACATTAGATTAATAAATGTATCTAGTTTGTTATAGGATGGAGGTTTCCACCCAGACAGATTCGATACACTGGCCGGATCGATGTGAGGTGGCCATCCAGGTCTCAGAAGGGAAGCACAGTACCATACGGTTCCAGGACTACCTACCAGAAGTTCGTGTGGGGGTGGCGAGAAGTATCACCAAGAAGAGAAGGTACAACCCACCTAAAGGGAAAGTGCAAAAAATGACCCAGACCGAGCCATGGACACCAAAATACACCATCGACGTTGGCACTGACATCCCACAGTTCTCCGACGATGAAGATGAGGGATTCTACGATATGGAAGTAGAAAGGCCATCTTTGGACCAGAGGCTTCTCGAACTTTTTGGACCTGATTTCCATGAAAGGGAGAATGTGAGTGGCATTCTTCCACCTAAACGTGTAAGGCAGGAATAAACAAGGATATTCCTACAGCAGGAGCAATCTCGACAATGGGCATTCTTGTTTAGAGTTTTGGTTTCAAAAAATTCTCATACTTTCGAATTTTTTGAAAAGGGGGCTATATAACGGTGTGGCTATACCGTACCCCATAGCGCCTGACTATAGGCACAACATCTTGTGCGTACCGGCACGGCAGAGCACTGCCTGGGATTGATTAATTATCGATCCACGAGCAGTAACGCACAATTACGCTAGGTACCCAGCTACCTGTCTTTCCCATAAATAACGCGAATTTTAATGGGGATAAGACACGGGCGCTGGCCCACTATCATCGTCCAGCACCAGCTTGACCTACTCAACCGAGCAGTCTTGGACTTTCGGATTTTTCTACTGGCATCGCAGTTTCACCACGACTTCGACGTTCATCTTCGGCATCGCAGTACTTCAGCATCTAGATCTTCAGTGTAAATCGGTAGATATAGGAAAGAAGACCCTTGCAAGCTATTCCAAGCTGAAGATCTTCTTTCAGTAACTTTTGTTTCCCCTATACTTTAACTTGTTGAAGGGTAGTTTTCTCGAGGGGTATCAATGTACGCTTTTCCAAGCTGTTGATACACCTCCTTCGTTTTGCATTTATTTTGCCCGCAATTTTTCTTTTGGTTTAATCAAATCCTTGTGTACGCTGCACCAAGCTGCGGAGATTTGATTAAAATTCTTTCGTTTCGCGGTTAAAAATCAAATCCTTGTGTACGCTGCACCAAGCTGCGAGGATTTGATTCAGTTCGATATTTTTCGCGGTTAAATTCAAATCCTTGTGTACGCTGTACCAAGCTGCGGGGATTTGAACCAGTTCGACTTTTTTCGCGGTTAAATTTCGATTCTCTGTGCACGCTGTACCAAGCTGCGGGGATTTGAACCAGTTCGACTTTTTTCGCGGTTAAATTTCGATTCTCTGTGCACGCTGTACCAAGCTGCGGTGAATCGAAGGGGTTGAATCGTACACTAAACTCACGGTTCGTAAGGGATTCCAAGGAATTTCGAGGGGTAGAATCTCGGCGCGCGCAAAGGCCCAACTCAAGAAGGGTTCCGGTTTCATAGTAATTCTATCGCGGCGTGATCACACCCATCGAGGGTTCCGATTTTGAAACGGGTAATACTTTGCAAGCG
>UCOH01010633.1:0-14721 GCA_900474275.1 Synergus japonicus
GGAGTAAGACCGACCTGGACAGACTCTTCAGGTGAAATCCACCAGGTGTGCGACTGGAAGGTGCAACTACAGCCGTACACCTGGCAAAGGGATCCACGACTAGAGGGCGCTACCATAGCCGTGAATCCCGGACTAACCTGGGGATATTACGTAACCGACGAACATCTTCCTCGAAGAAGGTTCACCAGGTGTGCGACTGGAAGGCGCAACTACAGCCGTACACCTGGCTAAAGTATTCATGACTAGAGGGCGCAACCATAGCCATGAATACTGAACTATCCTGGAGATGTTACCTGACCGACCGACAACCGACGAAACCGCGAAAACCCGATTTGCACCTGCAACGTCTAAATAGACAAGAACTTAACCTCCCTCACCCCTCTCTCTCACTCCGTACCGTATACCGCCTAAAGAGAGAGAGACGGGCTCAGGAGGAGACGCTCGCCTCGTCTACCGCTTACCGTGCGCATGCGCAATCATAGCTTACACCATTTAATATTTCGCAGGTTCCGACGTAAGACCGTAATTACTCACTCAGTCACACGCTTCTCTCTCGCTAAAGGAACGCACTCACTCTATCTACAATACTCAATTGCGACGCCCTCTCAAACACAACCGTTAATCGCTTACATTCATACCACAAATATCATCACCGTAATTTCATATACACACTTACACACACATACACACGCTATAAACGAGATGTACCATCACACTCATACCTAGTTAGTAATTAGAATTGTACGTTATAGGAAGAATATATTATATCATTATTTTGTTAATTAAAAGGTTAGTTGTTATTTGTTCTACCCTTAATAAACCAACCCTGGATCGACTGAAGCGTCCGGTAGGGCAGAAAGGGAGGCTTTACACCCTCCGTGCAAAAATAACAACCGTTACAAACTTATAGAACGAAAGTGTCTATTATTATAGACATTGCTGGGGATCTCGTCGACCAACCGCTTCCTGGATACAATCGAGGATTGGCTTCTATTAAAAAGTGGGGGATACATAGAGCGTTGCTAAAGTGGGAACGATGATTTGTGTGTATCAGAAGCACGGATGGTGAAGAGAGAACCTCGAGCTTTGAAGTAATTTCGCGTGTGTCAGGAACACGGATGGTGAAGAGAGACCCCCAAACTTATAGCAATTTTGTGTGGACTTAGAAATATTCTCTTCCGAAAGAAGAAAATATTTCCAAGTCCGTTAACAGGCGGAGGTTAGCATGCCCAAGTTGGTCAAAGAAAATAATAAATATGAGGGAAGTTTATTGCAAAGGCAATTTTAGTGGATATCATATGTATATGTATGTATGTATTTATGTATGTTTGTATGTATGTATGTATGTATCAGCCCTATCCGATTGAAAAATAAAATGGCGTTCCTTAGTGATTATAATTTCTATGTGTAAAATTTTCTCACTAGGGCGGCGCTGCGCGCAACATGCGGCGTATACCGTAAATGGCGCGAGACGCGGGAGATTTTAAATAAATATTTTAGTTTAAACATCAACAGTAATTAATTTTGAATAGAATTTAATTATAAATAATTATTATAAAATAAATATGTACTTTTTTTATTGAATATGTATTTTTAGGTATATCTGAAAATATTTAAATATGTACTATCAAATTTATTGTATAATTATTATTTCAAAATTTTTGTTACTTTTTCAAACTTTTATTAAACAATGTTTTTCTTTTTACATGAAGAAACACATAAAGTTTAACAAAATATTTGTTATTTCATTCGTATAAATTTGGGAAAAACAAAAACAAATAAATGGAAAATTATTCTATTTAGAAGCTAAAGTATTTTAATATTTTTTTTAGATTAAATGAGCTTTATGTGAGAACATAACAAATATTTTGTGAAGAGTATCAAGAAATTCTTAATGTGTTATCCACTGTATATATTTTACGTAATTTCATGTGTTATTTTTCGATTTCATATTATTTGATTGATGGATAATGTGTATTTTATATCGTACAATCACTTGAGAAACATTTTCTGACCTCATTTTGTTCAAAAACCTAATTATTTTAAGTGTTTGAATATTTTCCCATTAGTACAATACATTTTTAAAGCGTGTTGCGCACAGCGCTGCCTTAGTGAGAAAATTTCGCACATAGAAACTATAATCACCAAGGAAGCAAGGTCTATGTCTTAAAATATGGAAGTCGGATAGGGCTGGTATGTTTGTATGTTTATGTATGTATGTAAGTATGTATTTATGTATATATGAATATATGTATGTATGTATGTATTGTAACGTGCCCTGTTTCTAGGCATGACGGAACTACGTCTCGACAATCCTTAAACTTTTATTTGAGGGACTCAAATTTATATTGCGCCAGTTATTTATTGAAGATAAATAACGATGAGTTCCAAAACCCTGAAAATCCTATAAATAAAACAGCTACTAGCTCAGGTTAGGTCATCGTAACATCTCAAGGTCACGGTCAATCGATATTCCGGAAAATAATTGGAGACAAGAATTTCTAATGAGAAACAATCGAATTCACTTGACAAACAATAAATATTCGAGAATTGATAAATGAAAGATTATATAACTGAAAATCAAAGATTTACACAATAGGTTCACATTAATATTCTAAGGTTCACGTTAATGATTACGTAATCATGGTGCAAAATAAATTAGTTTATAATACAATCGGAAAAGTATAGTTTGCAATATTAATTATTAAAAGTAAATTAGAATGATGACTAATAATCATAAATGGGAAAGACTTTGTGTTTTAATTTAGACTGGAGAATTGAATTGAAGATTCGATTCTCATTATGAACGTATGTCTGATGGGCGTGTTACGTAACGCTACAACCGCATCAGAGATCGTTTTAAAATTCAAACTTGACGACTATAATTGACAAAAATATACGCGGAATTCAAGTAAGATCGATAAATGAACAATGAACTGCTATGAGCAATAAAACATTACATGCAATGAACTATTAAGAGCGACAAACCATTATGAGCAATAAACCGTTATGAGCACTTCGAAATCACAAGAATAGAGAAAGAAAATGGCTAAGCTTGGCAAAGTAGCTCCAAAACTACGAATATCAAACAAATGCTACTTTGCGGAACTTGCCGATAACAAAAATTCGTACCTCAGCCATATTTATACAATATCCTGTTTAAGCGATACAATTATGTCCTCAAATAACAATTTATAACTGGTTAAATCTTCACGACGAAACAAATATGGACTGAGCAATTCAACTTCCAGAAAGAGAGTGCAGAAGGAACATGAAGGCGGAAGTTCATTGACAAGCGGGCGGAAATCAACAGGTCGCCATCATGAAGATTCGGCTGATTCCGACCAATCACGATAACCATCGATGTCATGTGACTAGTGACATAGTTGAATATTGTTCTGTCACTAGTCACCGATATAACTAGTCGGCTTTGCGCCCAACGCTCGCACTTGGAAATATTAAATATGAATTCTTTGAATGGCTGAGCCTTCATTAAAAGTGTTCTCGAGAGCTCGTTTGCAATGCTTGGGACACATTGTGAACACAATCTCACTCTTCAAGTCCCCAGAAGTGAGAATATAGAATTCGTTAGATGCACAGGGCTCCGCATATCGTGATTGTCCCTGAGACGGTAGATTCTCTGCCCAAGATGTGGCGAACTCTAGCGTTTGGCGGGAGTACTGACGGAATTCAAAATGAACGTCCTTCCTTCCTTCTAGTTAAATTCCATTATCCTTAAGTCGTCCTTAATTTCATCAGTTTACAAAATCGCTCGAGGTGTACATTAAAGAAAAATAACAATCGAAGACAATTAGATCGAGTTATAAATTTCGAGAGTGCTCCGAAAGTTCGTGGTTTGGCTCTCTTTCTGGTCGCTAATATTCATAACCACGCGAGTCAAAATAACTATTGTCTCCGGTGCCAGCTAATTATATCTTTTGACGTTACAGATAAAATCTGCAACGTCACAGTATGTATGTATGTGTGTATGTATGCATATGTATGTTTTTATGTTTGTATATTGCATATGTATGTCATGATCCTGCAATATCTCGAGAACGCCTGCAGATAAATTGATGAAATTTTTCATAGTTATTCCACTATATTCCAAGTTGAATTTATTACAAGGGTTTAACAAAACATTTAATTTCACAAGTTTTGTATACTTGTACAATTTTTTTAAATAACCAAAATTCGAAGCTTATGTAAAAGAAAAACGATACCTTGTGTCAAGATGAATCGATTGTCCTATAAGTTTAATATATTTAATTAACAAAGAAGAAAATTATGGTTATTTATAATTCTGAATAATTGATCTTTTAAATAACTTTCCAAATTATCATAATTTATGAAATTGTGCATTGTGCAATTTATGACAATAAAAAACTTCTTCCTGTCTGGCAAATGTAGCTTGTTTTTTAAGCATAATTTCCTTTTTTTAATAGTATAGACATGTTTTTATTTTGATAATTTATATCCACAATATTTTGGCAGTAACATTTTTATCTCTAACAATAAGTGTTGTAAAACATTTTTAAAGAACCTATGATTTTTGAAGATGGATTCAAAAATCCGATTTTTTTTATCTGATTAATCAATTAAATCAATTACTCAATAATTTCTTAATCGATCATTAAGAATTTAATCTTTTCTTTTGAGGATCGCCCATTTCTAATTGATATACCTTTTTGTTCTTATTTAATCTCATGTTATAATCTTTTTATCCTTCAGATAACATTTCAAAACGGACAAATAACATAAATAAGTATTTTACTTTTTCACTCTTTTCCAACGTCTGTCGAAGTTTATTTGAAAGGCATAAGCTCCTTTTCGCTTTTCTTGTAGCCGCTCGGATTAAAATGAATGATAAGCTTATTAATTTCAATGAGTGGAGGTATTTGCTTGCTGGAGCTCTTCCTACAAAGGTAAAATATTTTAAAGGTACATAAAATATTTTTTAAAATTTTGATGCTAATTTATTTGTAGGAACATTCAAATCCTGCTCCCGAGTGGTTATCCCCTCGTTGTTGGAAAGAAATTCAAGCTCTGGAAACTTTATCGGCTTTTAAAGGATTTCGTGAAACTTTTCAGATAAAAATCAGTCAGTTTAAGGCAATATTTGACTCACTCGAACCTGAAACGTAAGTCTAGCTTAATTAAAACAGCATTAAAGAAGTGTGTAATTGATAAAATAATATTTCTATTCAAACTGAAAATTAATCAATTAAGTTTAAAAAATAATTCATATAATTTTAATATACTGCTCCCTCAGTTGTAGTCTTGCCTCGGTTTGTCAAGACTCTTTGTGAGTGAATTTAACAAGTAAATAAATCAGAGTCGTATGAACCAGTGTTCCCTTTGCGGGCTCCACAATGATGTGCATTGATGATCATGCATCGCGCATGGCGCAAATGGTTGATTGATTGCTTTTAAAGGTTTGCGTCTGATTAGTTACTTTCCGCGAATGAGTGAACCGAGTGAACCACAGGGAAAACTGACTTAGGGTACTGCACCTTTTGTAGCTACGGTAAAGATATTGTTATTAGTACATTATAGATGCGGTGTTCGCCTAGTAACTTAATATTTTTGTAGTTGACGTGTCAGTCGAAAGTATTCAGACTACTCCGCAGTGCATGGTAGCCCGACACTTTCGACTAACGCATCAACTACAAAAATATTAGGTTACTAAATCAGCACCGCATTTGTCACCGGTTTTTAGCGTCTGCTAGACCAGCACCGCATCTACTATAATAATATCTTTGTTTACGGTACTGCCGAGCTGGCAGCGCCTCCCTTTCGACTCCTCACCTCCCCTTATCGAAGTTCGGGAGCGAATCCAAGTTCTAGGAATACTACAACTGAGTGAACTGCAACCAAGGGAGCAGTGTAAACGTAAAAAATAAAGTTGTTCTAGGTCGTCATCCTCGTCTATTCGTCTATGATCGCGGCTCTTC
This sequence comes from Synergus japonicus, assembly GCA_900474275.1. NCBI lineage: Eukaryota > Metazoa > Arthropoda > Insecta > Hymenoptera > Cynipidae > Synergus > Synergus japonicus. Next base: position 5,955 of record UCOH01010633.1, read on the forward strand.
TCTATCTCATAGATGTATTTTATTTGTTATTTATTTATATAGGAGTAAATTAGAGGAATATACACTACCTTTCAGAATTTATGAGACCACCTGTTTTTCGATTATATAGTTTAAGTTCTCTTAATTCCACATCAAATATTACATTTTTTTCCTTTACGTAAGTTAAACTATCGAGATTGTGCTTAAAATTAACATATTAATCATTTTGTCTATTTTTAAAGAAATTATTTCAAAAAAACGCCAAATATCAATGTTTTATAAAACTAGCTGTGAATTCGATTTCGGGTGTGCCATTTAAGGGCATGTGTTACTTACCATAGGAGCAAGTTTTTAAACCCGGGTTTTTTTCTACAATTTTTACATTTTCAAAAAAACTATAGTCAACATCAGTCAAAAACGTGAACACGGACGGATGTTGACTAAAATTTTTTAAAATATGTAAACATTGTAGAAAAAAACCTGGGTTTAGAAACTTGCTCATATGGTAAGTAACACATGCCCTTAACTACATTTATATTTTTTGTGCTCATTTTTGAGAAATTTGCTTCCTCATATTATGATAATTTTGCAAATAAATTTTCTTCCTCATAGAGGAAGCATTAACGATTTTCAAAATTAAAAATAATCATAATTTTCTTCAAATTCAATCAAATTCATTAATCATATATGTCAATCGATTCGTTTCGATGCAAGGAATCTTTCTTTTCCTTACATAAGCTTTAAATTTTTATTATTTGAGAAGTTATAGTCGAAAAATAAATTTTACAAAAATTCAAAATCAACATAAAAATTTTAAAATTCAATATTTAGAAAAACCCTTTGGCAAGTTTTGAGTTATTGATGGTTTCAATATACCCTACAAATTTCATCAATTTATCTACAATTGTCTTTAAGTTAATAGGGCGACAAAAAATGGACACACACACACACACACACACACACCGGACAAATGATTAGAATGTTGTATTAGACATTTATCACGTGATGAAAGTTGAATTAAATGATTTTAAAAATATTAGAAAATGTTTCAAAAACAAAGCTTCCACTATGAGGAAGCAAAAAGCAATAACTTTTGAAATTTTTAACATTTCATAAACTTATGCTCATTTTAAAGGCAAATTTTTTAATAATCTGACAAACTTAGTGGCATAATTTAATAATTATTACTTCGCATTGTGCGAAGACGATGCAGAGAAATAATTGTGTTTATCAGATTTTATAGAAATTTAACTTTAAAATGTTTTTTTCTTGCAATAGATTTTCGTTCTCGCCATAAAGTATTTTTTTCGATCAATTAATATTACACATTTACTTTCTGTGAAAGTGAACATGAAAAATATTTAAAACTTCATATAGGTACATAGTTTATTTAATGTTAACTCAGATACGTTTTTTGATTAAATTATCTCAAGACGATTTGATCTTTGTGTGTAAATGTGTATACCGTGGAAAAAATGTGGGACCATCATCTCGAGAGCTTAGGGTAATGGTTAGGCAGCTGGACTCGTGTTCCCTAGGTCGTGCGTTCGATTCCCCCTCGCGTTGCGTGCGAAATTTTATTTGTTATATATGCGTTAAAATTTACCAATATCGATTAATTATAAGTATATCCATAATATACCTGCTAATATACCATGTTCTTGATTAATAATTATTTTTTGTAGGTTCTACAGAATTTTTTTCTCCGTGGATAAAAAACAGGCATGATCGGATACGATCCGGATTGCGAAATTGTCCGGGACGTTAGTCGATTTTTGTCATCTAGAATCTATCCGGTCATGTACGAAAATTGTCCGGATGAAGTCACTTTTAATTGTTACTTCTTCCGGACAATTTTCGTACATGACCGGATAGATTCCGGTTGACAAAAACCGACTAACGTCCCGGACAACTTCGGATAAATTTCGGAATCCGGATTTTATCCGAAATTTTAAGCAGGGCAGACAGAAATTCTTAGTATACCTACTTGCAATATCCATGGATGTCGAAATTATTAGTAGGATAATACAATTGCACAATAAATGCACTTTTTGAGAGATTTTAATCTGTTCTTTTTCTTTTTTTAAATTGATTTTTAATATGTAGGGTTGCTCCCGACACCCACTGGTTTGAGACGCTTGTTGCGTGTTTGTCTAATTCTGTCAATTTTTCATGTGGACTAGAATTTTTCCAACCAATGGCAAAAGAGGGAAAATTTATAGGTTTTAGATAGAAAAAAATAGAGAGAAGAAATGAATAAGGGGCGCTTGATGATAAGTTTGTCGAATACTCACTTTTATAGTCCCAAAATAGCGTGTAATTATTTCCTGTCAGAAACGGCGGACATTTTGACTTCCATGATGGAAGAAACTAAATATTAATTCCTGCTAGAGATATTCTGCAATTGACTGTAATCTGGCGCGCGATTCAAAATCGAATTAAATTGACCAATAGGAGAATTTCTCTAGCAGGAAGCCAACACGTGCTGCGCGCGCAGAGTGCCACTGTCGCAGCTGTCAATAATTAGTTTCTTCCGTCATGAAAGTCAAAATGTCCGCCGTTTCTGACAAGAAATAATTACACGCTATTTTGGGACTATAAAAGTGAGTATTCGACAAACTTATCGTCAAGCGCCCCTTATTCATTTCTTCTCTCTGTTTTTTTCTAACTAAAACCTATAAATTTTCCCTCTTTTGCATTTGGTTGGAAAAATTCTAGTCCACATGATAGCTTTATTTCATTCCAAAGATTTTGACAGTTTGTTGACAGTTTTTACTTTCAGATTCCATCGCCGTTAAGAGATTATTCTACTTTATACGCTAAAAGAAAGAGCTATTTTTGAACATTTTTTTTGAGTATATCATGAAAGATATGCGGAAATAAATATTTTTAGATATGATAGAATATGTCTTAAACTACATAACATTTTTTTTTTTAATTACCTTTATTCTATGTTTATATTAAAAAATAATGGCCATGCGTAGGCTTCTCAAAATCAAAGGGGTAAACGGTACCAGGGAAATCTCGGTAACGGCTAGCTTAAAAAAAATCAAAATGGATTAGATTCAGTATAACAAATACTAGGTCTGTAACCTCTAATAATTAATATTTATGTAAAAATAACAAAATGGCGGATAAAAATCGAAAAAGAAAAAAAAATTTCTTTTTTTTCAGTGTTTTTTTATTTAAACAATTAGTAAAAATTTTATATTTTAATATATTAGAGGCTACAGACCTAGTCCAATATGTGTAGAATGTGTGGTTTAAATTTCATAAAGAACGGTCGAATAGTTTTCATAAAATCCTTAGTACCGTTTTTAAAACACTGTTTTGAGAAAAACGCGTTTAAAACAATAACAATGCAATAATAAAATAAATAAAGAACAATTTTTTGTACGTATTTTAAGATATGTTTTATCATACCTAAAAATATTTATATCCATATCTTTCATGACATACTCAAAAAAAATGTTTAAAAATAGCTTTTTTTAGCGTATAAAGTAGAATAATCCCTTAACGATTTGTAACGGTCTGGTTTTCGAAGGTTGATAATTATTGCCTCATCGGACACTTTAGCCTAGCCAGGGTTAGGTTTAGAGGCAATAAAACAGATCCGAGAACTTTTAACTGACACACACACACATCCGGACAATTGATTAGAATGTTGTATTAGACATTTATCACGTGAGGAGAGTTTAATTAAACGATTTAAAAAATATTAGAAAATGTATCGAAAATAAAGCTTCCCCTATAAGGAAGCAAAAATGAAATAAATACTACGTCCTAGATTAAATTTAAGTGGAATTTTGATAGCTTTTAAGTTACTGGAAATAAGAAATGTTATCTTTGATAAGTTAAATTTAAGAAAAGTTAAACGATGATTGCAATTTTTTTTTAGTTAAATATTTGAGCCGAAAAATAGACAAGGATGTATTTGAATATAAAAGAATTAAGCTGAGACTAAGAAGAAGACATTGAAAGAGATAGGATTAGAACTAGGTTGGGATAGAAATTAAGGAGTGAACAGAAGTGAATTTAGATTTAGAAGGAGATAGAAAGAGATAGATGGGGGGATCGGCAAGAATTTGAAAGTATTAGACGATTGGGAATTAAAAGAAATAGGAAAAAATTTTGATTGACAAGATAGGGATAGACAAAAATAGGGAGGAGATAAGAAGGAACAGAGAAGTGGGGATTGAAAGAGATAAGAGCGATTTTTAGTAACATGAAGATAGAAAAAGATGGACTGAAATAGGCGTGACATAAATAGAGATAGAGAAGGGCGGATTCAAAGAGATACAGCAAATTTTGATTCAAAAGAAAATAGAAAAAGGTAGACGGGGATAACCTGTTGGAAATATAAAGATAGAAAGTCTATCTATTTGAATCTTTTTCAATCTTCAGGATTGAAATAGAAAGAAAAAATGTATCCATCCCTATCCATGCAAATCTATTTCTATATTTTTTTTAAATCTACAATAATCTCTTTCCTTTTGAATCTCAATATTTCGATCTTTCTGTATCCTTCGTCTATCATCGTCAATAATTTCCTATCTACGCTAATCTTTCTTTATTCTCCACCTATCCACCTATCCACCTTAATCCTTTTCTATCCATTTTGCAATCTATAGCACCGCCTATCTTTTTCAAACTCTACTTTCCTATCCATGTCTATCCCTGTTCTAATCATTTGAATCCTTGCCTATCTCTTTTACAGTTTATCCTTTTCAATCCATACCTTTATATCTACATCTATTTGTGTATAATAATTTCAATCCTTCTCTATCGCTCTTGAATTATACTATCAAGTCTATCCATTTCAATATAGGTTAATGATTATACTGACAAAGAGATTGAAAGAGATAGAGATGGATAGCCGTAAAATAAATGAGATTAAAGATATAATTTATGAATTTAACAAAGAGATTGAAAATGATAGAGTTAGCTAAACAAGGGATAGATAAATTGAGATAGAGCTCTTTTGGATGATAGATACTGGTTTTTAAAACAGAACTCCTAAATCCTTCGTTAGCTCAGTGGACTAAGCATAGGATAGTTAACTCTATGCGTGTAGGTTCACGTCCCCATAGATGCGGATTTTTCAGTGTTACATATGTTAGCGGTAGGATTAAAATAAAATTTATGTACAAAATATTGTATTTCAAATATTATTATGCTTGTTCAAAATTTGATAATTAATAAGTTTATAACTAAGTATAGAAAAAGATTGCAAATGGGAAATAGAAAGATATTCAAATTTTTTTGGAAGAAATAGACTGAAAGATAGAAAAAGATAGAGAAAATGGGTGGAACAGATTCAAATTCTTTGGGAAGGATAGCAATAGTTAGAAAAAGATAGATCCTAGTGAAAATGATGGATACACACAAAGGTTGAGAAAGATAGCGTTTCATGGATTCAAAGTGTATACTTGGAAGGGATAGAAAATCTCTATCCTTTTCTATCCTAAAAAATTTCTAAATTTTCTATCTTTTTACTTTCTACAGGGTAGGCAATAGATTGAAAGAGCTAAAGAAGTGGGTATTGAACGAGATAGGTATGGATATAAATAAGCAAGAGATAAAAAGTGTAACAAGTGATTACGCCTGTGTGTGTACCGCACGCATACTCGTACCATACCTCACAGTCACCATCCTCGCTCCCATACTCCTGCATTAGACTCTCGTTACCTAACATCGGTCCCCCTCTCCAAGCCGTCTGCTCGCCAGACAGGTTTCATAAAACCACCCACCACGGAAGAACAATTCTTCAGTCTTGCTGAGCGAGATTCACCGAGCACATCGGAGAGCCCTCGCCTGGTGGAAACTCATGTACTTTTCCTACCAACAGGAGCGTCTGTGGTAGGCAAAGCACCGGCGAAATTCCAAGGCATACGCGCACCTATCCTTGTCGATTTCCGTACTCTTTTGTATGGGGAATTGCCAACGCTCAGGCGCACCTGTCGTTGTCAATTCTCGTCTAAAGGAAATGTCTTGCTATAGGAGCTACTATGCTTGACATTTTCCTAAACATAACTTCATCTTTATCCGTTTCTCCACTCTTTTCTCTCTCTCTCTTTCTTTCGAAAGGTGTACGATTTCTTCAGTCATTAGGATCGCCTAAGGCTATAGAAATCCATGATAAAATATTAATAAATAGGAGCGTCTATTATTAATATTTTCCACCCGAGAATACTTTTCTATTCCTTTTCCTGTAAATCCTGTCTATTAAATTGCAAAGCGATAGAAATTAATTTACACTCAACAGGCGCATCTGTGAGTGACAAATTAAACCGACGGATAATATTTAGTAGGAGCACCTACAAATATTATCTACAAAACGCATTGGAGATTTATACATCCGAAACTTACACTATTTTTCCTATCAGTCTTCCCTTTTCTCCGTACCGTCAAAACCGCTGAAGTAAGAGAACTGAAGGGTTAAATATTGTATTCTGCAAAATCGCCTGTATATCTAATTCGTTCGCGAATCTGCCAATTTGTACTTTACCTAACAAATCCGTACAATCTACAATTACAGGACGAATAGTCACTTCATCCGTCTTCGTTCAGACAAACTCATTCAACTCCAGACACGTTCATTCAACTCTCACAGACAACAAAATCAATCACACATATAAATGTTCTTATTTCATTCTTTTGTTATTTATTTAAATTCACACAGTTAGATATGTAAATCGTAGGGAATGAATATTCATTGTTATAGTTTTCAGTAAAACAAAGTTGTTCGATTTTCATTAATTATCTTTAAAACCTGACCCTGGCTCGACTGAAGCATTCGATAAGATAATTATAAGTTAAAAGATCTTTCAGGGAAAATCAGAACATTGCAAAAGGAATAGAAAAGAGGAGATTAAAAAAGATAGAGCAAACTTTGATTGAAAAGGAAACAGAAAGAGATAGACGGGGATAGACAATAGGTTGAAAGAGGTAGAGAAGTGGAGATTGAAAGAGATAAACGTGAATGTAGATATAAGCATGAGATAAAAGGGAATAGAGAAGAGGAGATTCAAAAAGACAGTCGTGGAGGTAGATTATGGAAAATTATTGGGATTATGGGGAATGAAGTTGTTTGATGTTTATGAAGAAGTAATTTATACATTACAAATATTGTGTTAGAAGCTATAAAGTATTGAATAAACTAGTTTACTAATTTCTTAATTGAAGTACGAACATTCATTGTGTTTACCCGAGTTACTCTACTAAAATTAGAGTTGTGCAACAGACTGAAACCTGTGTGAATTAAATTTCTAATAATTGTTACAGTGCTTCTATGCCGGATCCGTGGAATGAGAGTTTAAATGATTTCCAGAAACTTCTTGTATTAAAATGTATGAGACCAGACAAAGTAACTAACGCTATGCAGATATATTTATCTAAACATCTGGGACAATGTTTCGTGGAGCCCCAAACTACGGAACTCACGGTTATTTATCAGGAGTCCTCTCCAACGATTCCATTGGTATTCGTATTATCCACTGGCACTGATCCTGCGGCTGAACTTTATAAATTTGCCGAGAAACTGAGAATGGGAAAAAAACTGCATACGATTTCACTAGGTCAGGGACAAGGACCGAGGGCGGAACTTATGCTTCAACAGTCAACAGAACTTGGATACTGGGTGTTTTTTCAGGTAATAGCAAGAACGTATGCATCAAGATGAATTTTTTTTGCTTCTCTTTCAAACTTAATTTTGCACCCCTAAAAATTGTTTCGGGTGTACTTCCGATTACGAGTTTGATAGTAAAAATTGGCGCAAATTTGATTTCCATGGTAAACCATGAACAAAGTTTGAAAAACATACTTTTTTACGATTATTTCAAATAATGTGCAAAATTTTTTTAAAATTTTCAAACATCGATTTTTATAAATTTCCCTTACCATGATTTCCATTTACCATGATTCTCTTATTATGAATACATTATTCTTTAAAAACTTGAAAAAGATCGAAATATACATTTAGATAATATTTTTTGTAATAACCCTATTTGAATAACAGATTTAACTTTAGATTTATTGTACTATAAAAAACAGAATTGTCATTTGGCGCCAAGCTGGATGCCAACTCTCGAACGAATTGTCGAAAATTTATCGCCAGATTTAATTCATCGCGACTTTCGCTTGTGGTTGACATCTGTTCCATCTCCCGATTTTCCAGTCAGTATCCTACAAAATGGAATTAAAATGACTATTGAACCACCAAGAGGCCTAAAGGTATTATAACATTATAAATTTACGATTTAAAAAAAGCTCATTTCATAATAGTCCCAATATGTATAACAAATGAACATTTTGATCTTAGGATGGTAAGAATGAATAATTTCCTAATTCTATTAATTTCTTTTTGTATATTATCACATTTCTAATGCACCGAAGACGTTAATGAAAAATACATTAGAGAAAATGACTTAACGATCTAGGCCGGTGGGGGGGGGGGATCTAAACTTGCAGTGTGTTAAGACATGTTATATAGGCATGAGTGTGGGTCCAAATTTCTCGTAAAGAATGTTACACATTATTACATTATTACATTATTACTTTACTCGTTCAATTATCCGTTTTGCCCAGTTTCACTGCGAGGAGATAGCGAAAATCTTTAAACCCATTTAAGAAACAAAGTTGATTTGAAATAAACTTCAATTCGAAATTTTATTAATTTGAAAATGCTTTTGATAAATTTTGAATTTAAAAAAAAATTCGTTAAAATCAGATAATAGGTTAATTTAAAAAAAAAATTACTGTAATTTTTTTTTACTTTTTTTTTATTAAT
>UCOH01010637.1:0-29953 GCA_900474275.1 Synergus japonicus
CTCCTTTTTTAAAAAATTGTTGTGCTTGCCTATCAATACACCTAACTACGCGGTAAGAATAGAAACTGGATCCTTGCACTTGTCATACACTGTCCTGCGAAACATATTATCTTGGTTAATTAAAATTTCGACAATGGATGATTCACGGTACCCAAGATTGTGTTTCAATAGGCTGAGGTCACTGGCCGTGAGGGACCCCTTCAACAAATTCAATTGGTATTCTCAGATTAGAGTTCTATTTGAAGCAAGTGGTATGGTGGAATTATGGGAGAGGCTTTCATTAAATTCTATAAGCTCTGACCGGGAGATAGTTCTTGAAAACTATAAGCTCTATCTCCAGAATACCGACAAGGAACGTCTTGCCTTGTCAAAAAGTTTACCCTTATATACACACCTGCTGTTGCAACCTGACACACAGTCGTATTTACTCATGCGAATGCCTCTGTTTCTTAAGAGAGTCTTGAACCAACTTAGATTATACAATATGCATGTAAGCCGAATCCTGTTAGATCGTAAAAGGTATGATTTTAATGTGGAAAAGAGATGCGAGTTCTGCCAACTTGGCTATGAGAGCCTATTCCACATTTTGTCTGAGTGTCAGGCATGCGTACATCTGTTGGAGTCTAAGTTTCCGACAACCCCCGACGAAGTCCATCCCTCGGATAAGTGGATGGCGTTATTGTCTTCAAACACCCCCTCTACAGTTAGAAAATTCATCAATTTAATTGTGAAGATTTTATACGAGCGTTTAAGAGCATTGGATAACCCAGCATCGGTTTTTATAGATTAATACCTCATTTGCGGTTTAGGCATGCGTCTGACTGTTATAGTAATAGATAATTTTAGATATCTCTGCGAAACCACCCTTGTATGTACCGTAAAAGGTCTGTAGACAAGTGTAAATAAATAAATAAATAAATAAGTTTAAACATTAATATATTTTTTATTTATTTATTTATTTTTTTATATTTTTTTATGTTGGAGCCAATGGTTCCACATGTTAGTACTTTTCTGAAAATCGTTCTCAAAAGTCTTTAATTGAGCTTGAAATGTTCATATCTCGTCTCTTTGTTTTTTATTTTATTATTTGCAATTTTTTAATTAAAAATTAAGTAACAGTATTTTAATACTAATTTGAATGTTTCGTTAATTTTTATCTTTATTATAAGAAAGACCATATCCAGTTAAAAAATATTTGGTGTCCCTATAAATATTTGCAACTTTATACAGTCATTTACAAATTAACTTTATAAATTTTAAAAGAAAATTATTTTAGTAGAGAATTCTCCCAGCCAAGATTACAAAGGGCGAGCCCTGAGAACTGGATGAACTGGAAAATTTGAAATTTTCAAATCTTGACGAGAGAATTGTTTACGGTTTATTGTCTCAAAATTTAAGAATAGATAGGTCAATAATATATTAAAAATATTATATCCCTCCCCCTCCTCAAAATAAAAGGAATTTTCTTGAGACATAAAAAGGAAAATTCCAAATTGTAATTTTTCTCAAATTATAGTCAATGATTAAAAAAAATTTTTTTCTGGGGTTTTTCTTACTTAATTTTATTAACTGTTAGCAAGTTACATTATTTATCATATTATTCACGTATTTATATTACTATTCCTTTCAGGGGTCGTATCGAAGGAACACGTGTTTAATCCTATTCATATGGACGATCGCGGTCGTCCCATCGTTCTTCATTATTTCAACGTTATATTCACTGACAACCCGCGTAATCTTAAATGGTCCCTCATAGTGGTCAGCGAATTTATTTGATCGTTTTTCGTTTATGAGGTAAATATTTTGTCCTTCTTGAAAATTTTTATTATTTATTTTCCTGTCATAATATTTTTTATATCGCTGCTTTGCAGCTTCCAATCGAGCATGCACCATTGACTCAGAATCTACCAAACGGTTAAGGATGTCGTCAACCAGCTTATGGAAGGTCATCGGGATCTTTTCTTCGGCAAACTCTGATAGGAGGTTTGCTTTTCTTCCGAATACAACTTCATGGGGAGTCACACCTGTGGATTCGTGGATAGAAGTATTAAATGAGAACATGGCATAGGGCAGCCACAGATCCCAATCATTTTTTCCACAGTAGTGACGTAAATATTCCACGAAGGTGTGGTGATTTCTTTCTAGGGCACCGAGGGATTGGGGATGGTACGCTGAAGATTTTAATTGAGTAATTTTGAACAACTCCGCAAATCCTTCCATAATTTCGCTCATGAACTGAGGACCCTGGTCGGTCTGAATCGACTCGGGACAACCAAATAGACAAATAAAACGCTTAGCAAAAGCTACAGCAATTGTAGAAGCATCGATATTCGCTAAAGGTATTGCCCCGGAATATTTTGATAGACAATCCTGCCAGGTCAACATATATTCATAACCGCAATCAGATTTGGGAAGTGGTCCAACAAGGTCCATTTGAATTTTCTCGAAAACCCTAGCAGGTGTATCAGTTAGACACATTTGTAGCCTTGTTTTTACCCTTAGCAATTTCTTTTTTTGACAAGAATCGCATGTTTTAATAAAGTTTTGTACCTGTTCCCTCATCTATTTCCAATAAAAATGTTCTTTAATTCTCTCTAAAGTCTTTAATATGCCCTTGTGACCTCCAACCGCTGAATCATGACATTCCGTTATTATTTTTACTCTTTCAGTCTCAGGGGGTATAGTTACTTCCGAAATGCATAATGTGACCAGGTAATTTCCCTTTCCAAAATAATTTTGGAGAATTAATTCAATTGTTGCCCAAGGCAACCTATCGGATCCATTCCCTTTTTTCGAAATACTAAAAGATTTTAGTTGTAACTCGTCCATTGCTTCCTTTAGCGTTCCTATAGCAAATTCTATGTTAACGGCATAAGGCCTTTCATCGAATTTTTCCTTGATAAATAAATTCCAAACAATTCTTTTGCCGTTTTTTAAGGAAATTTCCTGTCCGACCTCTGGTCTTTCTTCTTTTAAATTTGCTAAGTTTAAGATGCCTTTACTCATTAAGTCTCTTTCAACAGGTGTTATCAAAACATGATCACATGAGCAGAAATTTACTATGTGATCTTCTCGTATCCACAAACATTCCTTAGATACTTTAATCAACGGGTCGAGCAAACTCCGAGTTCCCCGTTGCTCTTTAGTCACTGCAAAAATTTGTTTCTCTCCAATTACTTCTTCGTTCTTGCCCACCTCATAAATTTCCTCGTCAGTTTTATAACAAAAATACTGACCCATCATTAATTTTCTCTCTTCATTACTCAATAAACTGTCACTCTCCTGTTCGTCCAAAGTCATGCCTGTCCCCTTTTGGAACTTAATTCTTCTCTCATTGTTTATACCACCGTCGACGTTTTGTCGACGAAGGACCATTGGTCTGACTTGGCCGTACGGTCCCAAAGTACCGGTAGCCCGTTCAGCTTCTATTTTAATTGGCAAATTTGCGCTGTCAATTAACGACGACTGAACCTTGCCCTGTTCATCATTTAAGCCGCCTGAGGGTCTCACACCCCGCGGGGGCTCGCCAATCTTTAAATGATCGACAGTGGCCAGCTGCCGATCTCAGACGTGCGAACCTCGTCTAAACACTCTCTCTTTATCAGAAAATCGCGCATTAGTTTGATGCTGACAGGCCACAGCTCTTGGACTCTTCTCACATTTGGACTCAACTTCCATTTGTTCCCAATTTTGTACATCATTATTTTGCAAATTTTTATGGGAAAACAAAAACAATTTCTCAACCGGGTATTCATTATTTACAATCTTGCTTTCGACCTCCTCCAGGGCAGCAGCAGGACGATCGCGGACCGTTTCGTTATCGCCCCGTCCCTCATCTTCTGATTCGTCGCTATCGATCATCATCAAATTTTTATCATCAAAATTCAGTACAGGATTTCTTGACAGAGCATCGGCATTAGAGTTCACTCGGTCCGGTTTATGGTGTACTTGAAAATCATACTCTCTCAACTTCACCTTCCACCTAGTCAACTTAGAACCTAAAGTCGGGTCGTTTAATTTGTGGAGCCAAACGAGGGGTCGGTGATCGGTTACTAGAATGAATTTCCTACTGTAAATGTATGTCCTAAATTGCGCCACAGCAAACAATACGGCGTATAGTTCTTTTTCCGTTACGTTATAACGTGACTGGGCTCCCTGTAAAGCTCGCGATGCGTACGCTATTGGCAAATCCTTTCCGATCGGACCCTGGCTAAGTATTGCCCCTAGAGCATAATCAGACGCATCTGTGGTTACGATAAATTGTTTATCAAAGTCTGGATATTGTAAAACAGGTTGCGAGCATAAAATTTTTTTAATTTTGTCAAACCCTTCTTGAATTTCAGAGGTGCATATGAATGGAGTACCTGTCTTAAGTAAATTATTTAACGGTTTAGTTATTAACGCGAATCCCTGTACAAATCGTCGGTAGTAATCGGCAAGACCCAAAAATTGTTTAATGTTTTTGCGATTTTTCGGCTGAGAAAACTTCATTACCGCTTCGAGCTTCTTTGGATCTGGCTTTACTCCATCTTGACCTATAATGTGACCCAAATAGATAATCTCATTACTCAAAAATTTACATTTTTCAGGTTTCAAGATCAAATTTACAGTTTTCAATCTTCCCAAAAGTTTTCGTAATTTCTGATTATGTTCTTGAAGTGAACTCGCGTAAATAACTATATCTTCCATATAGACAAAAAGCTCGTTCCCTTGTAAACCTGACAGAACTCGGTCCATTAATCTTTGAAATGTTGTTGGTGCGTTTTTTAACCCGAACGGCATCCGATTAAATTCGTAATGTCCAAAAGGGTAGAAAATGCGGTCTTATATCTGTCAGCTGGGTCTACCTCGATTTGATGAAAGCCTCTTGCCAGGTCCAATATGGAGAAGTATTTCGCGCCTCCTAACTGATCTAGGATATCGATTATATTCGGTACAGGGTACGCGTCGCCCACCGTTTTTTCGTTAAGAGCCCTGTAATCAATTACCACTTTCCACTTCTTATTACCCTCGTAATCCGCTTTTTTCGGAATTACCCATACCGGTGAATTATAAGGGGAAATGGAAGGGATTATCGACTCGTTTTTTAAAAAATCTTGGGTATCTTTATCTATTATTTCTTTGTGCAAGGGAGGATGTCTATAACCCATTTTATCCACTGGGATGTTATCTGTTAAGTCTATTTTGTGTTTAATCGCATTGGTACACCCTAATCGATCTCCCGTTAGGTAAAATTGATCGGAAAATTTCTTTATTGTCGTCAATAAACTTTCCCTTTCTTTGCCATTTAAATCTGTAATAAAGTGTCTCTGTCAGTCGTTTCATTCTGTCATTGTTTGGGTCATTATCCTTTTGATTGTGGTCCTTTTTATTTTTATTAATTCCTATTTGAAATTCTTCCAGGACCACCGGAGGTACCGTTAATTGTACTTCTCTAGCTGTTGCATTGATGCAATACAATTTTACAATTCCTTTATCTACTTTCACTAAGGCTTCACCAAGGTGTATCCCAGGGCCTAAATCCAAATAAGACAAATACCCTTCCCTAATTTCAGGATTCTGTACATATAATGTAATTAACGGTTTCGTTCTAGGTCTTATAATCAATTTTGCATTTTTATATTCTGGAGAAAAGGGAAAAATTCCTAATGGATGCTCTATTATTTTTTGTTTTAGATTGACAGATCCATCCTTCAAGAATGGCATTCCAAGAATCCCATTTTCTGGAATAGGAAGTTCAGCAGGAACCACGCTAAACACGCACCGACAGCCATTCATGATTAACTCGACTTCTCCCAACGTGGTTACCGATTTCCCCCCTATTCCACTTAAGACGTATTTATTTCTAGGATTGCAATAAACTTCTGGTTTCAATTTTTGTTTATGAATCACATTTAATTCGGCTCCCGTGTCCACTAAAAATTCTACCTTTCCTCCTATTATTTCACTTGCAAAAATCTCTACCCTCGGTGATTCGTGCAAGCGTTTTTTATTTAGAGTCAATAAAATTCGTTGACTTGGTATTATTCTAGTCGCGAGCTCATTGTCACACCAGTCCAATGAACTTACGACTAGTTTAAAGAATCCGCGTTCTCGCTTTTGTTTTGCTCGACTTGCCTAGCTAATTTCCTACATTCATTTATGTCGTGACCCGGGTTTTTACAATACCTACAAAGCTTTTCCTTTTTACCAGGTTCAGACGCATCTCCTACAATTCTCGATCTGACCATCAAAAATAAATGTTGCCTATTTTTTGCCGCGATAGAATTTCGTGCATAAATGCAATCCTTAGTGAATCTGCTTACTGGCATATTTTCTCCGTCAAATTTCTTTGGTATAAATTCTAACGCCTCTTTAAATGAAATGGGGTTTTCCGGTTCTCGCTCAGGTAAAGCCAATAATTGCAACCCTCCCATTCCCAATCCTTCCTGAGATGTATCTGCAACCCCCGTTCCTAAATATCCCAAGTTCGCCAAAGAAGGTACTTTGGTTCGGGGTTCTGGACTCATTGAGAGAGTTCGTTGAACCCTGAGTTCTCCCGAACGTTTGGACTTTGTTATGAGCCACTGAAATAGGTCGGGATCGTATTCGTGGATTTCCGTCTAATGTCATGTAACTGTGGTCACTAAAACTTGGTGGAGTTACCAAAGTATCATTATCTTCCTGATTGACTAGATTAGTCTGATTTATTTCCTCATTCGGAAAATCGATTCGTTGATCTGAACCGACCTCCCAAATCACGGACAAATCTATATTTTGCTCAGCCATTTAAAAAATTGTAGTTTACTCTTTTTTTTTTAAATTCAAATTTTAAATTCGATTAATGTAGTTTATTTATTATGTATGTTATTTATTATGTAATGTAGTTTATTTATTATGTAACTAAACTAACCACATGCAAATTTATATAAAAATCAATTTCAGAGAGATAGATTGGCAACAATTTTCTTATAAAAATTAATTCGGTGAACTGACTTACTACTTAACGATGATCTCGATGGGTGGCTAGTTTTTAACAAATTCGGCACTTCACTATACCATTGTTTCACATTCCAAAAGTTTTCAACACTCTTTTTTTTACACTTAAATCAGCCGCGACTAGCCTCTTCGGATCCAACTCCTGATTGTTGGTGGTCCTTTAAAGGTTTGGCAATCACAGCCTTCTTAATTATTCTGCTGGTCCAGTTGGTGATCTTCTCTCTTTTCGCCTGCGATAATCCTGGGGAATTACCTCCTGGTCCCACGAATCCTCGACTCCAAATCTCCGGTATAAATTAATTTATACCGCTAGCTTCCAGGTTTAAAAACCAGGGCAAAAACCTTCTGAGGGGGTATTTGTGGCTTTTTCCCAAATGTTTAAATTATCTTCCACGCTGATTTTGTATTTCGCTTCTTCGCAGTAACAATCGTCTTCTTCGCACGGACTACGTTCAATTTCCGACCGTTAATCCCTCGTTGATCCTCTGCCCGTCCTCGTTGCTGTGTCTTTTAGATCTTATTTTTTGTAGGCAGATCTCGATACTAAAAGTTTCTTGCAAAGGTCACAAAACTCTAGTAGAACATCTCCCTCAAAACTTTCTCATTCTCCTCTATTTTTTTGGGAAATTTGACAGGATATATTTATCCAATTAAGGCTCATGTGGTGGGTAATCTAACCTACAGAACTCACCTCAAAACGTGGATTTCGGTTGCTGGCACACCGAAAGGACGTCGGGGTCAATATTTTCCCCACAGGAAGCACATATCTCTATTTGAGGGGGAAAGTCCCTCCGAAACTTCAACACTCGCGACAAATATTTAAAAAACACTAAAAAACCGAACTTTAAACTATCCGGAAATAAGTAAACACAAACATTACAATCAGCGCCATCTGGTGTTGCGATCGTTCACTGAATCGATTTAAATGGACTTCTGGCGCCATATTCAAAATACAAAAAGCATTCAAACATATGTAGGAGTAATAATACTTACATGATTAATAATAAATTATTTAAAAAACATAACAAATAAACATTATCTCAAAAAACATATAAAAAAACAAAACAACGGAAGAAAAATAAGTCCAATGGGAAATAATGACTGATAAAATAGATTAAAAAAATTTTTTAATTCACGTACAGGTAAAAAAGATTTGGTAAATATAATCCAAATGTATAATTAGCAAAAAAAAACTATTCCCACAAAATGCAAAGTTATTGTGTTCAAGACTTTTGCAAATGAACCTTTGGCAATGTAATTTACCCCTAACACTCTATCAAACCCACCCACGCATTAGAAATAATTTTTTGAAAGTTGCAAAGACTCTGTAAATATATTTCTATCTTATATTTTGAAAAAATACCATAATTCAAATAAATAGAATTCATTGAAAATCATTTCTTATAATATGCAAAGAATGTGAATAATTTTCGTGATTTCTTATTTATGTACATGATCATTTTTCTAAAATATTGAACTCTGTACATGTCTGAATATTCTCCGAACTTCTCCTTTAGGAAAAACTCATTTTTCGAAAAAAATGAACTCTGTGCCCGGAAGATTTTTTTTTCTGGAGTTCAGCATATGAGTTCTTATTACAACACCCCCATAAACACATCCAGGCAGTACCAATCATTTCTGAAAAGAAGTAAAGACTCTTTGAATATTCTTCGACCTTCTCCTTTAGGAAAATGTTCATTTTTCGAAAGAACTGAACTCTTTGCCAGTAAGATTTTTTTTGTGGAGTTCTGCATATGAGTTCTTATTACAACACCCCCATAAATACATCCAGACAGTACAAATAATTTCTGAAAAGAAATACAGACTCTTTGAATATTCTTCGACCTTTTCCTTTAGAAAAATGTTCATAGGAGAAGTACAGAGAATATTCACAGAGTCTGTATTTCTTTTCAGAAATTATTTGTACTGCCTGGATGTGTTTATGGGGGTGTTGTAATAAGAACTCATATGCTGAAGTCCAGAAAAAAAATCTTCCGGGCACAGAGTTCATTTTTTTCGAAAAATGAATTTTTCCTAAAGGAGAAGTTCGAAGAATATTCACAGACAGGTACAGAGTTCAATATTTTAGAAAAATGATCATGTACATAAATAAGAAATCACGCAAATTATTCACATTCTTTGCATATTATAAGAAATGATGTTATGTTTTTTAAATAATTTATTATTAATCATGTAAGTATTATTACTCCTACATATGTTTGAATGCTTTTTGTATTTTGAATATAGCGCCAGAAGTCCATTTAAATCGATTTAGTGATCGATCGCGACACCAGATGGCGCTGTTTGTAATGTTTGTATTTACCTTCTTCCGGAAAGTTTAAAGTTGGGTTTTTTGTGTTTTTTAAATATTTATCGCGAGTGTTGAAGTTTCGGAGGAAGTTTTCGGGACTTTCCCCCTCAAATAGGGATATGTGCTTCATGTGGGGAAAAGAATTGATCCCCGACGTCCTTTCGGTGCGCCAGCAATCGGAATCCACGTTTTGAGGTGAGTTCTGTAGGTTAGATTACCCACCACATGAGCCTTAATCGCTGATTATGTCCCTAACCAGCCAAAAATATCCGGTTAAATTAACCAGCGTTTAAACTAATAGTGGAACGCAACGTACTGATTAAATGAAGTTAATCTATGGTTAAAATTTAACCGTAGTTGGTGAAATCGGCCCTTAGTAACGGTACGCGGAAAAACCTGTTATGGATGTGACAACTAGAGAAATAGTAAAATATGGTACAACTACAATCTATTGTTTCCACTACTACGATTGTGGTTGCCACAACAATAACTATTATCTGACAACATCCCCAGTATGTGTCAACTATTATTAAATATTTGTCACAACTATTTCGCAATAGTTGCCACATACTGGGGTTGTTGTCACATAATATTTATGGTTGTGGCAACCACTATCGTGGTAGAGGAAACCATAGATTTTAGTTGCACCATATTTTACTATTTTTCTTGTTGTCACATCCATACAGTTTTTTCCATGTAACAAAATCAAATAGCTGCCTTACTAAATGAATTAGTACTATTTTACTGTGAATGCCTTGAATGGTCTTGACATACACACGCAGCCGACAGACGCCGCCGAAAATTGAGAACGGCGGTACGTCGACGCGCCGAATACAAATCGGAGGCGTCCCGGTGGGTATGAAAAATCGGCGGCGGCGTTGGCGTGGCGCGGCGGCGCAGACCTCTACAAATTTGTCATCTAAAGTAAATTCTGAGGTGGAAGATTCCAGTGATTCCATAGATTTCACGTCTTTTTTGTGTTTTTCTTCATTTTTTGTTCCAGCGCTCCAACAGCCTTAAACTTTATATAAAAAATTTATCTAAATTATATAATGAATAAATTAATTTTTCTTTTTTCCTTAGATACTTCCTCAGATACCAGTGAAGTACCATCTGATAGAAATGAAATTTCTATTATCCACATGTTTGACGAAATTAGAAGAGAGCTTGATGATCAGACTTCTGATAAAAAAGCTCGTGATCTTAAAGCTTTAAAAGAATCTTCGAATATAGTACGCGAAAATGAAAAGGAACTTGTTCAAAATCAATCAGATGAACGAACGCATGAAATGGTGCACATGGAGGTAATTAGAATAATTAGTAACATTCTTTTTTAGAACCGTACCTAAAATCATTATCTTCACTGTAAAATATAGGCTCTACTTAACCAATCTGAAAGCAATAGCATTGAGCTAGAACTGATTGTTAGCATCATTATTGATATCAACTCTGATGTCTTACACCGTGCTCAATCTGCTTTACAGGTTCCGGAACAACCAATGGAAAAAAGTCAAACAGTGTTTCTGTGAAACTAGGCAAGAGAACAGCACTAGAGGGTAAACTAGATCCTAAACCAAACAGTCACAGAAGAGGGGAAACAGCTATAATCACTTCTCCCGAGTACAAAGAAAATCTTATGCAGAGTAAAGCTAAATCAAAACCAAAAGGGCAACCCAGAAAAAAGACGTCTACGAAAAAATTGTTCAAGCTGTGGCTTGTTATGAATCAGAAACATTTAAGAAAGCGGATTCACGCGACGGCACTTCAATCGATTTGGAGCATTTTAATCGACCAGCTCAGTTAATTGTTGTGAATTGGCAAATCCTCATTGATTGAAATGTTATTCTGTGGCTGTGAATCGGATTATCTAACCTTAGATATTTGCAGTAGGTATTTTCCGATTAAAAGGAAGAGTAGTTGAATCTTTTCAAATGATTCTGAAAAGAAGTTTCTAGTATGTAATTGTTAATCGGAAAGTATCGATTCATGCAAAACTGTTTTGAATGCAATGAATTGGCAACACTTAAGTTGTGTCTGCTTATTTTCCTTCTCAATCCTGTCATCAACCTTTCATACTCGTGTTTTGGAGATTTAGAAGACAGCTTTGTTTCGAAATGAATCACGAATTTCGTGATGGAATTTCAAAGAAGATGAAATTCAAAACTCGACTGTTTGCCGGTTTTTGTGATTAGTGTCGGTGTTGTGCCTAAAAAAATATGAAATACTTGAGTGCATCTGACACTTCGTGCCACTCTTACGGGACTCGTCTGCATATGCTCCGTTCCAGAAAATGAATATTTTCTGATAAAATATTCATTTTCTCATCAAAGGTAGAAGGGAATTTCATTTTTATATGACCCAGGACTACTCAGGACCCAACATATTTGGTAAGTTATCCCCACATATCTCATAAAACCTTTTTCTAAATTAAATACGCTCACGCAAAATCGGACTTAGAATCATTTCTGGAAATTTCTATTTTCACGGATTTCCAAGTCCGTTTATCCAACGCCCTTAATGCGAAGTCATAAAAATGTGTAATTTAAGAAATTACGTGAATAACAACTGAATTACTTAAATTCAGTGACAAATTAATATAATTGTATAAAGCAGATTCTTATAAAAAATTTACTTATCGAAATTTACTTTATGTTTTTAGATATAAAACTAACTAAATAAATAATAATATAAAAAATTTTCATTCACTAAATTATGTTTATTTGTAAGTAAGATTTTATACATTATTATATTTATTAATATTACCTAACTGGACTCAATAACGTTTGAAGTCTTGCAAGCATAATTTTTATTATCGAACTGCAGATAGATTAACTTGGAACTAACAGTTTCTAGAGGTACAATAATTTTGTTCGTAATGCCAGTAATTTCCCAGATATGGGGTATTTCTATATTTCCTACAACTATTTTTTTTTCGCTTGTAGTTTCCACACACAGAAATAACAATCACCGTCCTTTGACATGTCTATTATTTCTAAAATTTGTGCTATAGATCCACATTTAATTTGAATAATATTGTCATTAAATTTAGACCCACGGTTGTAATCTATACTAGGATAAGTTTGCTTCTTATAAATACACTTAGTAAATACTTTTGCATTTAAAGTATATTCATAGAGTGAAAGTTTCGGAATTCCAAAAAATGTTATTCTATTTTTCACTTAAGCACTAAGTGTGAACTTCTTATCGTGAAATAAACTATCGCAGAATCCTTTTACAATAGGAGAAGATGAAAAATCGCGAGCTTTACACTGGTATGACATTATTTGCATAGATTTCGTACATATTTGCAGATCTATACCTTTAGTTCCAGTGGCTAGATTTTTTAAAAAACCGATGTTACATTCGAAAGGGTAAGTGGATGTAAACGCAATAGGCCCTGTACGCATGATACTTTGAACTACGTGACTGATCATCTGTATATTAAACTTCATTGAGCCAATACCGCACAACTTCTGAAAACCTTCTAAATACTTTTTAAAATCTACTTCAGATTCAATAAGCTCTTCATGAGGAATTTCAGTTTTCAAAAGCGCATACATACTTCTTACTAAGAGAGCATAATTTTCCATAATATTGGATGGCAATAAATTAATGCAAATTGGTATACTATAGAATAAAAACCAGGATTTCCACCCAGTTCCTTTCCATGAGGATCTGTCGTTTAATTTTTGAGGTGGGCTGTAAACTTCGTGACTAGGTTTTATTTGCATTAAGCGATTATCGATTATATTAATAATCGACCGAGAAAAATGATACTCTGGTGAAATCATATCTGCTACTGGACCTAAAAGAACAGTGTGAAGATAGTCAAAGCAAAATGACCATACAATGTCGAAATAAGGAAGTTTCATTAAAGCTGAAGGTCCTTTCACGCCTCTTGAAACTTCTAAGGATGTACATAGAGTTCTCTTTCTCAAGTCTTCACAATAAGATTTGACTGATCGTAATGATGATTATTTTCCTCCACACGGAAATCTAACTGCACTATTTGCATATAATCCTCTTATATAACAAAAACTACAAATAAAGTATCCGCTATGCTTGACTCTGATTTGTCTCCAAAAAAATCATCATCACTCATTCCTTTACCAGTTTCCTCTGTAATTAGAGAATCTGGCTCGTCGGACTCTCGAAATGATGTTGCAGGTTCTGATGAGAGTATGCACTCCTCAGTTATATTAATATCTTCAGTGTGTATTCTTGAATCCTCTAATTGATCATCCATTTCAATATTTCTGTATGAGGTTTCCAGGACACATTTCGTTTCTTCAGATTCAACATCCTTCAGTAGCGCGTTAGTAAGATTACCAGTTTCCTATTCACCTACAGCATTAAATCAAAATAGTAAAAAAAAATCATTAAACTTACAAAAAAATTATTTACTGTGCTTTTATGTATTAATTAACATTAATTAATAAACATGTATAATAGTATAAGTCAGAAATAAGATTAATATCAAAAAAAGTAATCACATTCTATCTTAAATTTATCTCTGACATGATAATGCCATACAATATTCAGAAATAGTCACTTGTAATAAAATTTAAGTGTCACTTTTCATTATGATAATTTTCTCTAACTGAACATACAAAATAACTCAAATCTTATGAAATCCTTAAAATCTTTTTGGCATTTTTATTATATACATTTTTTTGTTTTCCATTTGAGACTCCATTTCTCTTATGTAGTTTTAAACATAAATATTCACATATAATATTTATTAGTGTTGGATTCTGGTTCTACACTAAACATTCGATTACCTCATTTTACTCAATTACTCAATTACAATTGGATACTTTTTTTTTTAAATGAAAAGTTGGAAGTTTGAGATTATATTTCGAAAATTATATGTTTTATCGCTCTATAACTACATTTGTATTTAAAAAAATAATATATCTATAGAAGAAAAATATATCCAATTGTAATATTTTTTAAGTAAAATGAGACAAAATTTTGAGTTTGAGACTTAAGCACTATTAGACACAACATATGAAAAGCATACTTTTTTTATAAATTTCTAATAAATGTAAAATCAGTAAAGTACATTTTTTAAAATCTTCTTACCTTTAAAATGTGATTTATAGTGTAACGTTTAAGATATTTATTTAAAGGAAAATCAAAATAACTCCTTCTTATCTTCCCTAATTTCCTCGTTTTGATTAACCCTCGTGAGAAGGCTAATTCGGGATGAGGATTAGATATTAAAAGATATTTGTTACAACAAATAGACAATGATTATAATTATTAAATGATAATAGATATTTATTATAATTTAATTTGGTATATGTCGAAGGTAAAATATTAATTAAAAAAGATTTGTTATAAACAAATCCTCAAAGAGCAAACAATGATTTCGAACATATAAATTATTTAGACATTTGTCGGAGATAAATGTTTATAAAAAAAAGAAAGAGTCGCTATAAACAAATGCTCAAATGATAAACAATGAAAACAGATAAATTACTTAGACATTTGACGGAGATAAATGTTTATTTAAAACGGAAAGATTCGCTATAAACAAATGCTCATATGATAAACAATGATTTCAAACAGATAAATTATTAAGACATTTGTCGCAGATAAATGTTTATTAAAAAGAAAAGATTCACTATTAACAAATGCTCAAATGATTTGTTATTAATGTTGCAAAACTAACGAAATGATTACGAATGTATTGAGAATGGCTAACATTGGTTATAAAATGTTACAACAAAACGGAAATAGTATTAAATTATAATTGTTGAGATTAAGTTTTAACAAAAAGAGGTATTTCGAGGGAGAGTTTCAACTTCAGAGGCAGATCTAATGAAATGTAGAAATTCGTAGCGTACTTACAATGTTTGTCGATCCAATCAAGAATACACAAACTTAACTTAATATCCAGTCAAAGTTTATAATAAATTCATTAGCATAGTTAACTTTAAAAGTTCATCAAGAGTTAATTAACAAAGGTTCAATTCAAAAGTTCATTAACAAAGGTTCACTTCAAAAGTTCATTAACAAATTTTCACTTCAAAAGTTCATTAACTACTGGTATCGAAAACTGGGATAGTTTCTGATTCTATTAGTTCTGATATCTAGTATGACGAGTTCCTGGTGTTTTGGAACTAAATGAGTTACTAGGGTTCCGGCGTTATTGAAACTGATCCCGAGGTGACATTTTAACCGACCAAGGCACAAACTTTGTATCAGAACTGGTTCAGAAATTTGAGAACCTTTTCAGAATCAGACATATAAAAACAACTACTTTCCATCCATAAATTAACGGAGCCCAGAAAGAACTCACGGAACGATTAAAAACTACTCAAGACATACATGGCCGATAACGAGACTGAGTGGGACCAAAACTTGAACTTGGTATGTCTAGCATTTAACACTGCAGTTCACGAGAGTACGGGGTTAACCCCTTTTGAAATGACTTTCGGTAGAAAACCCAATTTACCCTCAATTTTAGCAATAACTACATCACTCACACATCAAGAACTATTCTTGATTCTGAAAACACAGGAACGATTAAAACAATACCAAGATACCAAGATTAGTGACAGCAACCCTCTTTTTGAACCAGGAGATTTAGTGCTTCTATGGTACTTAACGATAGCAAAGAATCCAAAATGGAAACTGAATGGCTTGGGCCCTATGTGATATGTAAACGTGTCCGCATTTCCGATTACGAAATAATGCACAATAGTAAACATTACACGGTACACGCTAATAGATTAAAGCCCTATTACCATTAAAACTCAATAGTTTATTTCACTTTTTTTCTAGAATGTATTTGATATGGATACTGCTATTATTTGCTTACACCGGTTCTGCCAATGTCACCCTCACATCTTTAGACGACTTTACTGTATGTATTGAAAATCTTGATACCGCAAAAATCTACCATGCTACCTGGCGACTCATTTCATCCGTCGACACACAAAACATAGATACAAGATTTGAACAAATTAATCTTCCATTTAACTCAGTGTCCGAACGTTGTAAATCGTATCTAGAAGAATTTGAACTGGAAATATTGAAGTCTAGGGTCGAACGGTTGAATTCGCGAAGATTGTTATTAAATCAATTACTTGGGAAAAACCGATATAAAAGGGGAGCTTTTAATTTTATCGGAAGTATATCTAAAAACCTTTTTGGAACATTATCAGACAGTGACTTAGATTATATATATCATGAACACTTGATCAGTTATACGCCGAAAACAAAATTTTAAAAATGTCTGTCCAGAATCAAACCAAAGTAATCAGAACAATATTGAATTCAGCGGCACATGATGTAGACACTGTGTGTTTAAAAAATAGAAATATTATAAGTAATTATAATAAATTAGCAAATAAAAATAATGAAAAGACAGAAAATATAGTAATGGCTAATGAGATAACAATTCTTACAATTGTCATATCGGAATTAAGCAAAGACATATCATTATTAATTAACGCAATTAATGACGGGAAACACGGAATTATTCATCCTCAAATTCTACCCCCGAGTAAACTTATAGAAGGGTTTAAGCAATTCGAGGAAGAAAATAACGAAAAGCATAGCATTAAATTAATTGAGGAAAACTATCAATATTTTATTGATATTTCTGAGATAACTGTTTTATTAATGAATAAGAAATTAGTTTACACAATTAAAACCCCAATTTGGGAAAAGAAATTTACAAGATACATCATTTGATTCAGATACCAATACGAAGAGGGAATAATTTTATTGCAGTAATTCCTAACGAAAATTATGTACTAATCAACGACCAAAAAACTCTATATATTCCTACATCAGAAAGCGATGTTAATAATTGTAAATTACTAGAATCCATAAAAATTTGTAAAAGAAAAAATCTTAGTTATCTGCTAGCGGAAACTAAATCTTGCGAAACTCAATTAATTAAAAACAGCGTTAGGACGTTAGACAATAAGATTTGTAAGGTTAATGTAATTATAATCGATCAAACTGTGTTTTATATTCTACAGAATGATCTTATGTGTGACAGTTCCAATTACGAGAAGTCAATTAGCAATGTGACATTGATTAAAGCCATAGATAATTGTATAATACATACCGTTTTCTGAGTCCGATCTCAATCTTGTTAGAACCAAATTTTGCCGTTGAAAGGACAAACAAATGATCAGGAATTAAAATCAGCCGGAAAATCGCTAGACAAAATAGAAACTGTTTTAGATAAATTACACAGTATTAGGCGATCTCATTCTTGGAAAGCAAAGGCGACGAACATTTTATCCTATTTAGGATACATTTCACTAGCCCTTATTTTATTATTCACCTTCTATAAATGCGGAATCTTCGATCTAATGCAAAAATGTCTTCCAAAAATCTGCATTAATTTTTGTTGTACCACTAATCAAATAAATAATGAAATGCCATCATATGTAGTCACCTATGTACCTGCGAGTGCCCCCTCGATAGATTT
This sequence comes from Synergus japonicus, assembly GCA_900474275.1. NCBI lineage: Eukaryota > Metazoa > Arthropoda > Insecta > Hymenoptera > Cynipidae > Synergus > Synergus japonicus. The sequence continues at coordinate 17,748 of UCOH01010637.1, forward strand.
ACAGAGCAAGCTAGATGATAAACCAATTAAATTTAGAAGAAAATAATATGTAAGCCTAATGAATTCCAAGAGTAATTCACTCTAACAGGGGAGGTGTGAAGCTGGAATGCATGAGCTCGATGTTATCTCTATCATAGAAGCGTTCTTTCTAGACTTAAGTAAAACGTCTTGATTCGACTTGAATAGGGAGTTATGAGAGATAAAGAATATTTTCAAAGTATCATCGTTAGCTTCGCTGCGAATATTAAGTTTCATCTGACTTTCAAGCGGTTCGTGATTATTTGAATTAGTTTGCGCGACTCGCGATAATTATTTAGTTTAAATTTGCGTTGCTCTCTATTGTAAGGTGTAACTGTTTGTACATGGCTGAGCAGTTAGTTCTATGTAGAGCATAAAGGTTTTTTAACCATTTAAGTGTACGCTCAGTCAGGGCCAGGAGAGGGTTCTCTTTCTTAGGATCGCGTAGGGAATTATGTGAGTTCGGTTTTCTTTGAGATTAGTCTCACTCTCAATTTTCACAAGCATTTTTACTTGGTCTAGGAAAATACTTGTCGTTCTCTCGGTTTGCGATGAACTTATCTTAATTTATATCGAGCCTTTACAACCAACAAACCAACAAAGCGATAATATCTTCCAAATTTCTACTTTGATTTTTGAATAAACTAGTTCCTTTTGTTATTGAATCGATTGCGTATTTACTTGCCTCCCTCAGGAACAGTCCCACTCCCACGATTCTAACCTATGAGAGGGCATAAGGTCTATGATAAGAATATCCATTTACTCAGCAAGGACCAGCCAATAAGAAGGAATCGTCACAACCTACAGATTTCCGATGTGTTCGGATAAAATCCGGATGGAAAGTCTACGTCGAAACGTGATAATGTCGGACAAGACCGGATGAAATCCGGGTTCTAATTTTGAACTCGTGGACCGACCAAATTTCAGATCAAATCGGATTAAATTCCGATTCTAATTTCGAATTCGTGGACCGGACAAGTTCCGGACTCAATCGTATGAAATCCGTGTGACAAAAACCGCCTTGATTTCGGATAGTTTCGGACAATTTGCGGAGTCCACAATTTTTCCGGAATTTTAAGCAGGGAATGCTACTTTGCTACACTTGCCAATACAAAAGATAATTATACCTTAGCCATAATAGCGATCCAAATCAATAATTAAATATACTATAATTCTTCAGATTAGTCCTTTGGTATTCAAATAATAATTCCTTGGTAAAAGAAAAAAAAACGGTACACAAACGACTTGTCAATTCGACTTCCAGAAAGAGAGTAATGTATAAGCAACGAGGCGGAAGTTCGTTGACAGGTGGACGGAAGTCAGTCAGCCACCATCGTGAAAATCGATTCCAACGTAGCCAATGACAGCAGTTATCAGTATCATGTGACTAGTGACGTCGTTCAGAAAAGTTCTGTCGCTAGTCACCCATGTGATTACTCGACAGTGTGCCCTGCACTTATTCTTGAAAATGTCTATATAGAGTCACAGAATGACTGAGCACTCATTATAATGTCTCTAAAAATCTAATTATATCACGTAAATAAGTGATCAGTGAGATATCAGATTGTTCAGGCTCCTGAATAGAAAATCTTAAATTTTCAGACGCGTCACAGCTGTCTACTGAGGCGGCAGATTCGCAGCCTGAGGGGTGACGGACTCTGGCGTCTGGCGGGAGTACTGAGGACATTCGAATCCATATCCTTCCTTTCTTCTCAATAAACTTTGATAAATCATCCTTCTTTGATCGAAATTGGCTCGAGATTTACATACAAATATTTACCGATGTGACCTTGAATTGACCTTGATAGTGATTCGATAGGGTCAAGTGGACATCGAATTCGGATTCAGGGACCCCAAAAACGTTAGGATTAGTGGTCATTTCTAATAAAAATTTTTTTTGGCGTTTTGTCCTTCAATTGACCTAAATTATAACGTGGTGGGAGTAAACGGACACCAAATTCGAAATCAGCGTGCCGTAAAACATAAGGGTATGTGGGTCACCTTTCTATAACAAGACCTTTCTTTTGTGTGCCTGTGATATTAAGGGGGTATTCTAGTCTAGAAGTACAAATATTGGATGTTTTTTGAAATTTGTTAAAAAAAAAAACTAAAAATATTTTTACTATAAACTTTTTTACAGAACATTTTATAATATTCCAACTATATGTAAAAAAAATTGAGAAAGAAAAATTCGAAAATTGAACAAGTTACAGGCTGATGAAGTGGCGGGTGCGGAAAAAAGGGTGTGTTCGTATTGACACGATTCCAACCCTTTTGGTGGTCGGAAAAAAAGAATTTTAATCAGTAAGAATGTTTCCCATAAAGTTTCTGACGTGTGTGTCATTAAACGAAAGGTGACTATGTTCCTATGTAGGTTCATCTGCAGTTTCCTGGTCATACAGAAAATTGGTACCTATGCATATTAAAAGACGGTTCCCATGAAGGATCCTTTACCTTTTATTTGCTACAAAGGTTCCTATGCCCCAGACTAAATTATTCAGCATGGGAAACTGTATAGGATTCTCTGCATGTATCCCAATTAAATGTATAACTTCCTGTGTAGGAACCTTTACAGGATCCTGTAGAGGATATTATAAGCCAGGCCTATAGAAGCACCAAGGAAATTTTATATTGTTCATTTTGACACATTCCTTGGTGCTTAGTATACGAGTTTGCCTAAACAGTTTACGGTCCTACCAGTAAAAATCCTAATATTTTCCTTCTACATAGTTTTATTTCCTTAATCCTTAGAAAGGCCAACCTCACCATCCTAAGCCCAACATCTGTTTCCTTCCTTAGCACTCTAGTTTTATTTCCTTAATCCTTAGAAAGGCCAACCTTAGTATCCCTGACCCAGAAACTGGCCGCCGGCCTAAATTACTGATGCTACCCTCAGACCCAAACACAACTATCCTGTAATACATTCAGTTTTCCTTATTCTCTCTCTCTCTCTCTCTCTCTCTCTCTCTCTCTCTCTCTTATACACACTGTCTCTCTTGCTCCTCGAACATTATGAAAGTAAGATTTTCCACTGTTTTACTTTATCGTTGAAATTCTGATCAAATTTCAGTGGTATTTCGACCAGTGGAGGCTTATTTTATTAATTTGAAAGAAACAATTAATCTAATAAAATCTTAACGAGAATCTTCCATACGATTTAAAATAAATTAATTATAAATAACATTTGAAATAAACGTTATTCTTAAGTATAAACACTTTTATTTTATAAATTAATGTAGGACCTGAATTTTATTTTTTTTATTATTAAATTTAATGTTAATTTAGGCGCTTGAAGTAAGGAGCTTAGTTTTCCTTGCCCAGGCCAGTGCTACCCCTCTGTCGTCATCACTGGCCAACCCGCTGGCAGGGACTCTGCCCTCTCTCCTGACCGAAAGCGTCCTACAACCGAAGGGGCTGCGAGCCCTCTTAGTTTTTAGTCAGTGAATGTTCGCACCTCAGTGAGTGAGTCGATTTCAAGATCTCCCCGCGTAGACGAGCCTCCCTCTTCACGTCGGGACCTTCCTTATATACGGACCACTCAATTATATGTGTTGTTAATAAATTTAAACTTCTATAAAAGTTGTTTTCATTTTTCTTTTCTTTTTCTCCGAGTCAGTGACCTCTTAATTTTTCTTTTATCTTTTGGGACTATGGACCATCAGCCCGAAGGAGATCATCAGCGGATGCAGGTTAGGTAAAGTAAATTTTGTTAGCCGGTTGTTTTTCTCGGGATTTCGTAAGATATCGCGATTATCTTTTTCGGTTTATGTGCGGATCGCGTCGCATTAAAATACGTCGAGTCGTATGGTGCCCGCACCATCGACCGTATTATCACGGGCACGCCGAGTCGATTGGTGAAAACCAACGATCGTGCCGTTGCAATTACGTCGTCGTCCGGTAAAAACCGACGACCAGCCGTTACGGATCCGTCGAATGGTGAAAGCCTTCGGACGTATCTCGAAATACACGCCGCGTTCCAGTCCAAGGGCCGCATCGTCCCTCCATTTTCTCAAGAAGTCGCGAAGCGGCGGAAGCGACGCTGAAAGCCCCAAAAACGTCCCGGAAAGAGGCAACGTGCCCAGACTCGCCTCATCTCTCAGGCAGTGATCTCGAGCGATAGAGACGTTGTCTCAGCGACTCATGAGACAATTAGTGTCGTCCCCACGGAACCCGATTTCGCCGCAATCTTACCCCTTTCTCCCTTAAAACCTCCTACGGAGAAATCGCGAGACAACCTGGTGGTTGCGGCCTTCTTCTTCAGCCCGAATCGCCCATTACCTCTCCCAGAAGAGCTGTTTAACGGAGACACCCTCTTCATTCCCACAAATAGTTTTCCCGAAGCTTTTTCCCCAATACAAGATATCCCCGTTTCGTGCGTGAAACGGAAGTTGCATTTCTGATTCCCCTTAGAAACCCGAATTCTTAACAAGGAACTTTTTGCAGGATCTTATGTAGTTTAAAAAAATATATTTTTTTAAATAATAATTTGCGAGTTCCTTCAGAAGAACCTGCAAAGGATCTTGTACAACTTTTTTTCGCTTTGAAAAATAAGAAAAAATTCTGTGACAGCCGAGTTACAGGATTCGAACACCCGAACACCTGTATCTCTACTCCTTGACCCTAACAACTAAGCCCCACGGCTAACCTTGCACATGAAATATTTTACAAAAATCCCAGTAAAGTATTATACAAGGCACGGTCAGTGTAATACTTTACTGAGATTTTTGAAAAATATTTCATGTGCAAGGTTAGCCGTAGAACTTAGTTATTAAGAGTCAAGGTGTAAAGATAGGTGTTTGGGTGTTCGAATTCCGTACCCGGTTGCCACAGAATTTTTTCTGATTTTTCATACCAAAAAAAGCTGTAAAGGATTCTTTGCAGGTTCCTCTGAAGGAAATCGCAAATTATTATTTTAAAAAAGATATTTTTTAAACTACACAATACACTGCAAAAATTCCTACACAGGATCCTGCAAAAGTTCCTACAAAAGAAACTATAAATTTAATTGGGATACATGCAGAGGATCCTGTAAAGTTTCTCATGCTGAATAATTTAGTCTGGAGCATAGGAACCTTTGTAGCAAATAAAAGGTAAAGGAACCTACATGGGAACCGTCTTTTATTATGTATAGATACCAATTTTCTGTATGATCAGGAAACTACACAGGAACCTACATAGGATCATTGTCACCTTTCTTTTAATGACACACACGTCAGAAACTATATGGGAAACTTAATAGGAACATGTACAGTTTCCTTTAATGATTCCTATAATAGGATCCTCTAAAGGAACCCATACAGGAATTTTCAATAGGGACGCGTTTAAAGTTTTTGTTCTAAAATACAGATTGATCCATATTAATCTATAAGTATCTTCTAAAATACTTTATTTACGAAAAAATTTGTCATATATTTATTATAAGAATTCGTACTTTTTAGAAAAACGATTTTTCAAAAAGTTTCTTTGTTCCTAACCCCTTAAGGAGTTAGATTACCCAGGCGCATCGAAAAAAGAAGCTTTTTTGGGAATTTTTTTCTCGAGTTTTATATGGTGGATAAAAAAAATTAGAGCTTTATTACACATACAATAAAGTTCTCAAAAATATTTGTTATTTATGTATTTACAACAAAATAAAGTCATGGTAGTATAAGAAACGAAAAAAAAAAATTTTTGGAGGATGAAAACGGTGTGCAGCGTACCCGGTAAGAAGAAGTTGATTGAAATGAATTGAAATGATTTCGAAAGTGTTCAAAAACGACATTACTTTCAATTAAACGTGCTGTGAATTTCAGCTAAATTATGAACATTTCAATGCAGATCAATTGTGTAGAATTGAATTTATATTGAAATGTTGACAATTGTATGTCAAGGAAAAGATTAAATTGACTGCAATCGCTTTAGAGAATTAAACAGAATTAATTTGACTTCAAATCTATCACTCTCGTTAGAATTAAAATGCGCTCATTTTTGGCACAATTAAAGGTGTTGGAGCATTTTCAAACAACTAAAAATTTATGTAGACTTTACTCAAATCCGCCATTGTGTCCACATCTTACCAATACGCGGTGTTTGAGGTCGCAAAAATGATGTGTTTGAAGTGTCGTTTTTTTTAACGACAATCTTTTGGTTGTACGACAGGGGCTATCTGCTTATTTTCTGCAAAAAGAAATTTGTTTCATTAAAAAGTGAATTTTTACAAGTGATGAGACGCGGGTTGAGGGGTGCGGATAAACGGTACTTACATTTTGCCAAGTCCCTGTCCGAGCAAAAAAGGCATAAAACTTCACTCCAAGGGTGCTTCACTCACTCAGAAAAATTTTCCGAATCACGCTATGCACTTCAAAGCCCGAGCACTTACGAATATCGTGTAAAAAAAGAAGTTTGAGAAATCGCGTACTACACATGTGCTAGTTACTTGACCTGTCAGCTGTTTCACAGGGTCGCCAAACGTTCAGAAACTTAGTTGAAAGTCCTTCAAATCCAATAAAATATTTTGAAGTTCTTGAAAGTTAAAAAAGAATTATAAACTTCGAGATATCTTAAATTCTTTAAGTTTCACTTGAAATCTGAATTCTTTGAAGTATTTCGAAATATCTTAATAGTGAATTTATTTTATACACTTAAAATTATACCTTCACTTCGAGACTTCGTGTTTAAAGAAGCAGTTTTTATGAAATGATTGTTTTGAAGACTAAAATCACATTATTGAAAATTAAGGTAATTAAACATAAGATTTTTTCAAATTATTATCAGAAGCATAAATTATTGACAAAAGTGTGCGCATATATCATTCTAGTTACAAAAATATGATCAATGTTAAGAGGATTTATCCGCTGCGCGAACCACTTTTTTTATAGATATGTAAAAATTCTATATTTTTACTAATGAAAGATAAAAAGAATGATAAACAAGCTGTATCGATTTTAGTATAGTTTTGTTAATTGAAATTTTGTATAGCTATACAATAGCTATGGCTTATCATTATGAAGTGTCTAGTATCACCAGGTGAAGTTTTGAACACCTGTGTTTACATTCAGATACATGAGAATCTGATTATAAGTTTGAAATAATTTTTATCAGCTACTAGAGATATATTTTCCAATTGCTTAAACAGTAAATTAATATTTATTTTTAACTTGTCATCGAACATTGCTAGACATCAGCTTCAAGTATTGAACTTATCCTTTGCCCGTACTTTCACTATCATATATACGTACTCATAGTGACAAAATATGTAAATATATGTAGCCTCAACGAAATCGGAGGTAAGTAGTTTTCGAAATTTTATCTCAATTGACTTAGCAAATGAATAATATGTTACGTTTTTTGATATTAAAATTATAGAAAAGAGAGCACATTTTTATACCTAATGAACTTCTGCAATGAATAAATTATTTTAACTATTGGAAAATATCATAAAATACATTTTTGTCACTTAAAGATAACAATATAAAAGCTCAATCTCAGAAAATCTGATTTTAGACACAATTTTGAAAAAAAATTATTACCTAAACAAATTTTTGTGTAAAAAATTCCAGATTAGTTTTAAAATGTTGATAAATATCCGAGTATTTGAATAGTGATATTCCCTAACAGAGTCAATCTCTTTCTATCTCCTTGTAAATCTAAATATGGGGCATTATTCCTCAAGTGTACCACACTCAGAATTAGACTTTGTCGGAACGAACTCAAACTTGGGTCCTACTAGGTATAACTTTAGAGGAAAAAGATTTTTTCGATTGGATAAAAATTTACCGAGATAGAAGAGGGGGAATTTTTCGAATTTTTTAGATTTTGTGCGGTTTCGTGCAATTTCGAAGGTATTAAGCTTCTTTCCTATGGAATATACAAAATTTTGTCCCAGATATTTTTAATCGTTTTTTTTTCTGGTCTATCGAATGGTTATATCCATTAAAAAAACTTGAAAGTTTGACCAATTTTTTTGAAAATCAAAATATTTTTTACTTTTGTACATAAAAGGCATGTTTTTGTTTATTTTTTTTTTAATAAAGCTTAAGTCTTTATCTTTCGAAGCTGTAAACTTCATCTTGCCGTTTTTTGTTGTTTTCGAGTAAATAAAGGCATGTATTACTTATCATATGAACAAGTTTTTAAACCCGGGTTTTTTTCTACAATTTTTACATTTTCAAAAAAATTATAGTCAACATTCGTCAAGAACATAAACACTGACGGATGTTGACTAAATTTTTTTTGAAAATGCACAAATTGTAGAAAAAAACCCGGATTTAAAAACTTGCTCATATGGTAAGTAACACATGCCCTTAAATAAAGAGTAAAGCGCCGCGCCGACGGCGCTCGAGATTGCTGGGCTTCTTTCTCGGTGGAACTTTTTCGGACTCATTTATCGTATCAATTATAAATATTTATTATTTATTAAACTGGTCTCTGCATTGTACAGGGTTGAGACTATCATTAAAGTTTTTTAATGCCTGCATTACAGTCATTGTAGGGACGAAATATTAAGGAAATAAATTTCTATCTAATAAATATATTGTAATACGTGGAAATAGTGTCATCGTGTACGTAAGTGCGTTATTATTGCGTTAGGTGTAGAGTTCAATTTTATTTATAAGCTATTTTAAACGTATCCTTCTTTCCCTTCTATTTTCTGGGAATCTATTCTTGACTTCCTTCGAAACTTTCCGTATACAATGGCGGTAACTTTGAAATTACGAATAAACAATGAAATAAATGATAATGTTAATATGAATAAATTGTTATTAAAAATAGGTTTCTAGATTATGTAGTAAATATAAATTTATTAGAAATAGAAAATTAGTTTGCAAGATTAATTATTTATAGTTTATTTATATCTATAAAGTATAATTCAAAGCATCTTCGCATTTTGTGTTTATGGTTCGTTGCGTCTGTTGTGTTTAGACGAAAAATATTTGGGTAGGTAAAGGTGCCGTCCCATGTCGGCACGCTCTGCCGATGTGTCGAAACGTTTCGGCGTTTCGCGACCCCTGTTCACACGAGCGCATGTTATCCACTCAGAAAATGGAAAATTTGAAGAAAAACTTTTCCAATGGCGGTAACTTTGAAATTACGAATAAAAACTGAAATAAATGATAATGTTAATATGAATAAATTGTTATTAAAAATAGGTTTCTAGATTATGAAGTAAATATAAATGTATTAGAAATAGAGAAATAGATTGCAAGATTAATTATTTATATTTTATTTATATCTATAAAGTAATTCAAAGCATCTTCGAGTTTTATGTTTATGGTTTGTTGTGTCTGTTGTGTTTAGACGAAAAATATTTTGGTGAATAATAAATAATTGTTATTATAAGATAGTATGAAATATTAAACCAATTGAGTATATTGTACATTATCTACACAGTTCAGTTGAAACATAACCTCAAATGATTGATTTGAATAAATATAACATGCAGTCAAATCAATCATTTGAGGTTATGTTTCAACTGAACTGTGTGGATAATGTGCAATATACTCAATTGGTTTAATATTGCATACTATCTTATAATAACAATTATTTATTACTCACCAAAATATATTTCACGTAAAACCGTCAATCATGCGTCTAAACACAACAGACATAACAAACCATAAACATAAAACGCGAAGATGCTTTGAATTACTTTGTAGAGATAAATAAATTATAAATAATTAATCTTGCAATCTAATTTTCTATTTCTAATAAATAATGCAATTTCTAATAAATTTATATTTACTACATAATCTAGAAACCTTTTTCTAATAACAATTTATTCGTATTAACATTATCATTTATTTCAGTTTTTATTTGTAATTTCAAAGTTACCGCTATTGGAAAAGTTTTTCTTCCAATTTTCCATTTTCCGAGTGGATAACATGCGCTCGTGTGAACAGGGGTCGCGAAACGCCGAAACGTTTCGACACATCGACAGAGCGTGTATTTTGGCCTTAAATAAGAAAATCATGACAATGACAGTGATAGGCAGATCTGTTTGTCTCTTTCACTCTCATGAATTTCTGTTTTACGCCGACGTTTTCTGCCGACATGGAAATGCACCTATAGAAATGGGCCACTAGCCCTGTAGGGAAAATGGAAGTAGGCTTGAGAGAGAGAAAAAAAACGTGAGAAGAAAACCTGTCTCTATCTATCTAGATTATGTGATCCAAGATGGTCGAGATTGATCTCCACCAATAAACTTTATCTAGAAAGAGACATGTTTTCCTCTCACGTTTTTTTCTCTACTGCCATTTTCCCCACAGGGACGCTGTAGGAAAGCACGTAGTAATGCTTCAGAGAGAAAAGTTGCAACAGAGTGCAGTTTTTTCTCTTAATCACCGAAGCTAATTGGTTGAGCTCCACCAAGCTCCACCCACCGAAAATGCTCTCAACCAATTAGCTTCAGCGACAAAGACACAAAAATACACTCCGTTGCAACTTTTCTCTCTGACGCATTACTACGCGCTTTCCTACAGCGTCCCGCAGTCCATTTCTATATGTCGATGCATGGATGTAAGAATATATGGATGGAGCCCTAGCCTGCGCGGCCTGTGACCAAGTAAGTAAGGGGGGGAACCTGTGTATAAGCGGCCATATTACCGTGGAAAGTTTCTTGGCTTTCGATTGGCTGAGATGAGTGCGGGCTTTTAAAATCTACCTATCATAAGCCAAGCAAAAAATCAGCCAATCGAAAGCCAAGAAACTTTCCACGGTAATATGGCCGCTCCATGCCCCCTTCGCAACTCAGCTGGCACATCCCCCTTGCCACGGTTGGGTCTTTGTGATCCATCCATGTATTATTACATCCATGGTCGATGATATGTCGATGATGCTCGAGCACTCTTTAAATTTGCGTTCGTATCATAGACATATAAGAATAAACCGCGTGAGTAGTGGAGCTGGTGCGTAAATGGGGGCGATAGCGCAATAGAAAGAGAAAGCTGCATAGCATGTCTCTCTATCTTTATCGTTTACACGATAGTAAACGCTATTGCGCACGCGCGATGAAAAAGATAGAGGGACATGCTATGCAGCTTTCTCTTTCTATTCCACTATCGGTTCTTCTATGCCTCTCACGCGCAGTCTATTCTTATAAGTCTATGGTTCGTATACGAATGCATTGAACAGCGTTGCCACGTTTAATGCACAGCAAAATTCTAGTTCTATCCAGTCAGAAACAAATTCAGCCAATGAATTAATTTGTAGTCAGGTAGAGTTGTATCGTGTGTGGAATGTGCTGTGACGACCCGATCTCAGGGCCGTCTATTAGTTTGTATTTAAACTTTTTAGAAAGGCGCGAATTATTTGAAAATGTTAGATCTATCGATCGGCTTATGAATATAAGCTCGGAAAGTTCTCAGGGTGAAATTAAGACTGCGAAGGTAAAATGAAGACTGTTTTTATTTAAAAGTGTCGATAGAGAAATCTTAAGTATCGCACTTGAACTCTTGTCGAACTTGGGGAGAGCGAACTTTCCAAGCCGAGAGTCAAGAAGAATTTGTTTCTGCAACTTGAAACTAGAAGACAGAAAGATGGGTAATAGGTACGAAGTAGAGGGAGATTTACAAATTTTAGAAGAGGTGGAAGGATGCTTCCTAGTTGGGTGCACTGTAAAAAATATTTCTTGTAATATTACCACTTTCAGAGAGGGACGTAATATTAACTGTTCTCAAGGCAGTGTTTTTACGAAAAAAAAATGGAAACTACCTTCAGTTGGTAATTTCACTTTTAGGTTATGCGACTTTACATTTTACTTTGTAAAAGTACAAATCTGTTGTATATTTGCAAGTTATGGTAATCTTTCGGAAATTTATGGTAAATTTCACAGAAATGATTGTACTTGTTCAATAAATTGTAAATATTCTACTCAAATCAGAAATATTACAAATAATATTCACAATATATAAAAATAATAAAATTGTATTTTTAATAATTTATTTTTAGTAAATTTCATAAAAAAATATTCAGGGGTATAAAAATAAATACTGACACATTATTCCATTACAAAAATAGGTCAATTTATTATACTTATAACATAAATTTCTTATTTTATTATTATCACAGCCAGGTACAGTTAACCGACATAAACAAAAAAACAAAATATTTTTGGTCACAGCCAACAAAATAGCAATATTGCTGATTAAAAAACTGATCTAACAAATAATATTACAAGTAAACATTTTTATTTAAGCTCAACTGTATTTAAA